>PVIJ01008757.1:36935-71975 GCA_004024925.1 Scalopus aquaticus
GGCTCACATAATCCTGTGGATGCATCTCCACAGGCTTCCCAAGGGCTTAAGTCCAAGAGTGATTCTGCCTCTGATGAAGAGATTTCCCCCTGCCCCCAACAATGAATTCCTAGTCTCTATTTTTGCCAAAATATAACTTGTCGGGCCTACCAGGATTATAGTTGGTGCTCTTATATAGCAAAACCGAGCATCTCGGTTTATTCACTCATTCCACTAAAATGTACTGAATCTCTATTATGTCCCAGGCATTATGCTAGTAACTGCGATATCACAGCTCCCTATTTCTCCAAATTAAACACCGTCTCCTGGGAGCTCCCCGGCCAGTGAGAGAGCACCTTAAATTGAACTCTTAAACAACTGAATAAGAAGCTGCAAGTGAGAGGTAGGACCTGCCCACCCTGAGGAAATGAGAGTCAAACAGGGTATAAGGAATGAACATGGAGAAACAGGTAAGAGGCGGCAAGAGTACTGCAGAAAAATGGACAGGGTGCTGAGGGCTCCGCAGAGAGAGACAACAGTGTTTATGAGGAGCTGACAAAAGGCCACATGTTATGGCTGAGAGGGGATACTGTGGCAGGTACTAGACCAGCAGGGCCACATGGGAAGCTGATGGTGGGTCCTGGGCAGATAGCACTATCTGATTTGCACTTTACAATCATAACTCTGGCTGCAGTGTGGAAACAGACTAGCAAGGAAGTGAGATTAGACCCAAGAAGGTCAATAGCAGAATGATAGAATTCCAGCATGATATACAACCCAGCAGTTCCAGCCCTAGGCACTTACCCTAAGAACACAGAAACACTAATTGTATATATAAATATGTATAGATATAAAACGGTTATGTTTTTAATTACAGACATTTTTCGAGACCATAATATTGGGAATGTATTACTGAAGACTCAGCCATAAATTTGTAAGTTTAAGTCTCATAGTCTTTTAACTAAGGTCCAATTTTCTTTTTTTCTTTTTTTAATAAAATAGGTTCCAAAGTCTTGATATAACTGAATCATGCTGAATGACAATTTAAAACTCTGTCCAGATATTTCCTGATTAATTCATAGGTCAATTCCCATCATCCCCTTACCCTCCATATTTTTATAAAATAAATCACTTTGAAGTTGTGTTAACAGAGTGACAGTTAAACTTAGTAGGAATTCAATTTGAGGATCTACAAATTTTGTATCTAATTTTTAATATTTAGTGTTTTCTTAATTTTTTAATTTTCTTAATTTTTGTACAGTGTATGTACAGTCCCCATAAATCTATCACATCACCTGTGAACCTTCAACATGGTGGATTGTGCTCTTCCCACCCGTTTGGATCCCTCTTCCTCCCCACCCTCAACCCCCCCAAGCATCAGATCTACAGTTGCTTACAAGTCTTGTCTTTTTTCTTTTTTGACCCTTTGTCTGGTTTCCCTATGTTCTTCCAAAAGTGAAATCATTCGATAATTTTTTCCTTTTCATATTTCACTGAGCATAATCCCTTCGAACTCAATCCATGTTGCTGCAAATGACATGAGTTTATCTTTTTTGATTGCTGAAAAGTATTCCATTGTGTCTATATGCCATATCTTCTTGATCCATTCTTCTATTTTTTTGGCATTTAGGTTGTTTTCATATCTTAGCTTTTGTAAATAGTGTTGCAATAAACATCAGAGTGCAGGTTTCCTTTCAAATTAATGTTCTTGTGTCCTTTGGGTAGATTCCTAGAAGTGGAACTGCTGAGTCATATGATAGCTCCATTTTTAGTAATTTGAGGGCCTCCACACAGCTTTCCATAATGACTGGACCAGTTTGCATTCCCATCAGCAGTGTAAGAGGGCTCCTTTTTCTCCACATCCTCACCAGCATTTGTTGTTGCCAGTTTTTCTTAATATGAGCCACACTTTTTTTTTTTTTTACCTAATTTTTTCTTTCCGTACAAGAACTAGGATGTAAGCCACAGATGTGGGGATGAGCAGATTCACCAGAGACAGAGTGAGGAGCAGAGCAGGTGGCCTGGATCGATCTCAGACCATAGTGGTGATAGCACTGAGATTTAACCCCTAGGTCACAACGGAGGCCCAATATGAGCCATTCTTATTGGTGTAAGGTGATAGCTCATTGTGGTTTTGATTTGCATTTCCCTAATTATAAGTGATGTTGAGCATTTTTTCATGTGCCTTTTGGCTATTTGTATTTCCTCTTTGGAGAAGTGTCTTTTTAGCTCTTTTGCCCATTTTTGACTGAGTTGTTTATTTTTGTTGAGTTGTATAAGCTCTTTGTAGATCCTTGAAATAAGTCCCTTATCAGTTTAATGGAGTGCAAATATTTTCCCCCAATCTATAGGGTGTCTCTTCGTTTTGGTTATTGCCTCGTTTGCTGTACAGAAGCTTTTTAGTTTGATGTAGTCCTTCATTTTCTTTGCTTCAGGGGATGAGTCCTCAAAGATGTTTCTGAGGTGTATACCATGGAGCGTTTTGCCTATGTTTTCTTTTATATGCTTTATGGATTCAGGTCTTATGTTCAAGTCTTTTATTGATTTTGAGTTGGTTTTTGTGTATGGAGAAACACTAATTTTAAAGGAAACCTGCACTCCCATGTTCACTGCAGCACTATTTACAACAGCCAGGTTACAAAAACAACCTAAATGCCCCAGAACAGATGAGTGGATCAAAAAGATGTGGTGTATGTATACAATGGAATATTACTCAGAGTTCAAGAAAGATAAACTCATGCCATTTTCGGCAGCATGGATGGACCTGGAAGGGATTACCCAAATGAAACAAGCCAAAAGTAGGATCAATACCGATAGTTTCAACTTATATGTGGAATATAGAAAAATCAAAGAAAGTTTAGACAAAGACAAACTTTAAAACCAACCCTTGAAAACTGACCAAAATCTGAGGCACCCAAGAGAAGAAGGGGAGGAGAAGGGGAGAAAACAGGGAGGGGAGTAGAGGAGAGCACAATGGAATATGGCAGAGGACTATGGGTGCTTTGTGTTTTGGTGGTGGGAGAACTATGGTGACTACATCTAAGAGGAGAAATCCTATACTGTGAAGAAGTTAACAAGAATGTAAAATAATGGTACATTATGTATAAATGTATATATAATACGTGCGTGTGTGTGTGTGTGTGTGTGTGTGTGTGTGTGTGTATGAAAATAAAATAAAAGCAGGCTTTTGCCTGGGGAAAAACATTCAGATCACTGAATACATTTAATGAGGCCTGAGACTGCTCCCTGGGGCCACTGGTACTGCTGCTCTTTGATCACACTGTAAATAAGAGGCCGTAGTGGCTTGCAGGCCTAGCTGGATACTCACTTGGGCAGCACTTATGAACACCAGTGCCTATGACAGAACAGTGGATTAGTCTCTGGGATGGGGCTCCAGTCATGGGCATGTTTAAAGCTCCTAGTGAGTCTACTATGCAGTCACGACACTCTAACCCCAAGAGATCCAGTATGTAGGGGGAAGCAGACACTTGTATGTCATTATCTGTATTTTCCTCTGGGAAACTTCAAATGTATGTCAAAGTTAGGAAAGAGGTATAAACCATACAAAATGAGTTTGAAAATACCCAAATTAAAGGACATTCATAAGCATGTGTAAAAATAAAAATAAAAAATCCTCCAAGAAGTCATCGTCATCTGTAATAGGATGACGTAAGAGGCAAATGACGGAAATTCTTTAGCTCTTTCCAAAAACCATTGTTTCTGTTTTTAAAGTGTGCAACAACAGCCAAGTAACAGCTACAGCTCCAACACTAATCTCATGGCTCAACTTTAAAACTGGACGATCTTGTCATCGCAAGACTAGAGTGAAGCTCTGTGCATGAGGAGGGTGGCACTGGTGCCCCACGCCACTGTCGTCAGCGCTTGCTTTGAGACCCTTCCCTTCTTCCAAGGCTGTTGCCTGTAAGGGGCTAATCCCGGGTCCTTCTGGCACAGGCAGCATCTCCTTCCAAAAGAAATAGTTTGCAGCCGTGTGTGCAAAGGCTTTGGAAGAACAGCCATCCATTCTATTGTTCATTCAACAAGTTTTCAATTCTAACCTGCCATGTAATGAGCCAGGCCTGCCTAGGTGCTGCCCTCAGGCACAGCCTGGTGAGGAAAGTATGTGAACAAATGATTGTTATTCAGTAATAAAGTAAGGGAGATACATACAAAAGGGGGGAGCAGACTTTGAGCCAATTAGAGCAGTGATCTGGGAGAAGCTGGGAGAAGAAACTGAGGAGGTGTTACAGATATGAAGCTGGATCTTGAAATATAAATAAAACTAATCAGTTAGATAAGGAAAGGAAAAGTCTCTGAGGCAGGAGGAATAACAAGAGTAAACGGGAGGAGGAAATGAAAAAGCACAACCTGCCTTGTGAAATGCAAGCCATTTGATAATTACAAAGCTTAAAGTAATGAGGAGCTGGGGAGAGAAGGTGGATGGTGCGTAATTAACTCATATTATCTTGATTTTTCAGAGTTGAGACCTTGTAGGCTTTGCATGGCTCCCTGTGAAGTTTCAACTTTATCTTATAGATGGTGATCAGGAAGGGCTAACCTCCTGCAGTCCACAAAAAGAAGCCACCTCCAGGACAGTCCCGTGGAAGCCAATGGTGCTGGCACTTTCAGATGTGAAGAGGCTATTAAGGGGCTGATCCCATCATGTCCGGAAGCAGCTAGCTAGCTCTCACCCAGTGATGAACTGATAGGCTAAATTCTTTTTCTGGCAAGTTGTCATCACTACATCTGCAAAGCTCGTTCCCTAGCTGCCAATTATGGCTGTACAGTTCCTTCCAATAATGCCTGAGTAGAGGCTGAAGCATTCCCCAGGTCAAAGCTTAGCACTACTACATCAGAGAGGGGTAATACATTCCTGATGAGACAACTAAAAAGCCCAGCCCAGTTTAGGATCGTTTTCATGGAATCTACAGCATCTGGAATTTCATCATTTCTACTGAGTGAAAGCCAACAGAGGGCCTGCTAGCTGGCACTTGTCCTTCTCAGGGAGTTTTCTCGAATGAATGCTGCTGCTTGGGGCAGGTTTAGTTAGAGTGCTGTTTGGCCACTTGTTCCTGTTTGTGGGCAGGAGTGAGGAGAGACTAAAGAGAAGTTACATAAACAGACGTACATTTATGATGACAACACTGGCAGCAGGGGGAAGGACATTACAGAGAGGCAGGTTCCAAACAGTGAAGCCAAGGGGTTGGGGAAGGAAGGTGATGGGCACTGAACTGGCGGAGGTGAGTGAGCTGCATGCACACGTGCAGCGGGGAGCTGCAGTCTCACGACTATTACTTGTAAGAAGCAAGCCAATTACATATACGAAGCAAAAAACAGTGAACTTTTTCAGAAAGTTTCTGAATTCATCCAGACCACAGATGACAGACTTTGAAGTGACAGTGCAAGACAGGGAAGAAAAGAGAAGAAGGATTCAAGAGATGTTTACAAACTAAAATTAGATTTGAGAGTAGTTAATATGGATTCCACCAAGCTAGCTTAGGTGGCTGAGTGGGTAAGAATGTCAATACCTGAGCAGGGAATAAGGGAAAGAAAGGAGCTGGCGTGGAAGCTAGTTGAATTGAACATATGACTGGTAAGGAAGCACTGAAAGACAGTGTCCAGTGAGAGATGAACTGGGGCTGTTTTTACTCGCTGTCATTTCCCCAGGAGCCAGCACACAGTAGGAGCTGTTCAGTATGTACATGATGAATGAACGGCTGAACACTTTTCACTTTGACATGTCAGAATCTCGGGAAGTATAGATTTGCTGGCACTGGGCATGCTCATTTAGGTAACAAGTCCAGTAAGTGTGAAAGTGAATTTCTGACACATTAAATCCTTACTTTAAATTTTAATTTCAACTCTGATTTTTTTGGTAGATATCTTGATTTATATTAAATTTTATGGCTCATATGCAAGCACTCTTCCTGCATACATAAGTATCTCTGGAAGAAGTCCTTCAACAACCACCACCCTCAGGTCTGGAAGCACCTGCAGTCATTTTTGCAGTTACACAAGGACGACATCTACGTCAGGCTGTAACTAGGAAAATAAGTACAAGTTGTGGCTCCGGAATTAACAATTCTTTATGCAAATGCTATCATCTGAAAAGTTGATTAGACCCAAGACTACATAAAATCAGAGTACGGTGAATCCCAGGAAGAGAGAAGTTTAAGCAAAATAACAGATGACATATACATTTTATAAGGGGTTGTTATCCAGTGCTTTATTAATAGTTTTATTAATGAGGTAAAGAGATTATTGAATGAACTTAACTTGTAATTGCTTTCTTCTTGACACCTATTTCCTTTTTCCTTAGCCAGCTCCGGGTAGACAGGGGAAAAGAAAATTTAGCAAGAAAAAATTCTATGCTTAATAGTTTTTAGAGTATAAAATATTTGAGAATCCACAAAGGCACTTGTTTGTTACAGTCAGCAAGTCTTGACCCACACATTGATCCTCATTTCTCCACCATACTTCTCTTACCTGTTTCCCTGACAAGCTGCTAGAATCTTAACACTCTGCCAGGTTCTCCCTTTCACTTAGCTTCTGTTCTCCCTGTACGTCAGCCTCCACAAGCTAGACATAAGGAAGGTGAATAAGAACCTAATATTTCTCTCTGAAAAATTCTGCTTTCTCAAGCCTAATTCTCAGTCTTCATATACATCCCGAACCCTCATCTGGGATCACTGCAGGATCAGGCTGAGCCCTGAGCAATGTGGGTTAAACTTGGACTTCAGGGAATAACCTGGGGAGCAGTCACCCAAAGCTGTGGGACTCCCCATCAGGTTGTACCTACAGTCTTCCAGGCCTGGCTTTGCAGTTTGGCTCTCTCCAACAACTTGGCTTCTATCTTGCTTTCAAAACATAAGCTAAGTTGCCTTCCACATTCCAAGTTCCCAGCTCATACCAAGTTGCAAAACTGTGGATCAGCCTTGTTTCCCAAGACTTGTCCCTACGGGCAAGTCTTCCCAGAAGTTCTGAATCCTGCAGATAATAGGGTAGAACTACTCAGGTCATGTAAGGTGATCAGAATAATATGCACTTTCTAGCATGATCTAAAGATTAAGAAATAGAATAAACATAACGGAAATTTGTATGGGACCACAATACAACCACAGCATATGAAAGCAATCCTGACCAAAAAAAAAAAAAGGATGAAAAGCTGTTGGCAGAAATGTAGATTGGTCCAGCTCTTATGGAAAACAGTAAGGAGGCTTCTCAAAATATTAAAAATAGGTCTAACCATATGACCCAGCAATACTACTCCTAGGTATCGACCTGAAGAATGCAAAATCACTAATTTGAAGGCATGTATGTGCGCCAATGTTCACTGCAGCACTATTTACAGTAGCTAAGTTATGGAAGCAACCTAAGTGTGCAACAACAAAGACTGGGTACAGAAGATTTGGTGTATATGCACAGTAGAATACTACTCAGGATTTAAAAAGGTGAAATCCTACTACTTGCAACAACATGGGTGAAACTGAAGAGATTATGCTGAGCAAAATAAGTGAGAAGGAGAAAGACAAATACCAGACAATTTCACTCTTATGTGGAATATACATAGGATCAGACACAGGTTCACACAAAACCAAATCAGTAACAAACCCTAGAAATCTGACTCAAAATTTGAGACAATTAGTGGGGAAGAGGTTGGTAAAGGGGCAGCGGGCACATAGTGGATTATGAATGAGTATTATTGGCACCTTGCTGGTGGGTGTGGTGTGGTAAAACACATCTGAAGAGGTATGATCTTTTAATTTAAATCAATATTACCTCAATAAATAAAAGACTACGGGTGAATTAGCATGCAAAAGAGAATGAACTGATTTGAACAGCTACACACATTTGTACTCATTCTTATCTTCTTTACCACCCAAATTTAGCCAGAGAAAATTCCACATCAATACAATAATTCTCCATAAGTAATCAAATGTATTTTTATGCATTTAAGAGACCTACAATATAGGTAATACATGCAAATGAGCATGTCAATAGTAGAAATGAAACAGAGGCTTCCTGCTGTGCAAACAAATGCTCAAAAGGAAATTAAAATAGGATGCAAATTCCTTTCTACACCTGAACCTCTGTCAGTAAGAAGGATGAAATGAACAACTGAATATCTATGTATGTGCATGTACATAAGTATCTGGGTGTATGTGTATATATACATGTATGTACCAGTTTTTCCTGTAGGAAACACCCTGTTGCGTCATCAAAACTAGGAAGAAAAAAGTTATCACTCCCACCAGACCCACTGAATGAGATCATCAGGGGTAAACAATGTCATACATCCTCATCAATTGTTCCCCAAAAGCTACAAATCTGATCCAACTCTGCACTAAATTTTACACACTGTCAAATATTTTAGAAAGGTCTACCCATGGAATGAGAGACCATTTCTTACAGTTTTCATTTTGTTCTTAACCACAGACAGCCTGTGAATTTTCATTAAAGTTCTTAATTTTTAATTATTTCCAAATTTGAAAGAAAATGCACCTTACAGATCACTTCCTTTTTTTTTTTTTTTTTTTTTTTGCTATTGAGGTAACACTGGCTCACAATACTGTATATAAATTAGAACATAGTCTCACCTCTTCAGATCTATGGCAGCTCACCACACCCACCACCAGTTCATAGGCCTCCGCCATAGACTACTGGGTCCCTTCCCACTCAATAGTCTCAATTCTACAACTATATTTTTAGGGTTTGTTCTGGTTTGGTTTGGTCTGTTCATTTGTTTCTCTACATTTACATATGAGTGAAAGCATCTGGTATTTCTTTCTTTCTGACTTACTTCACTTAGCATAATCCCATCCAGTTCCATCCATGTTGTTGCAATGGGCAGCAATTCATCTTTTTTTAATAGCTGAGTAGTATTCCCTTGTGTGTGTGTGTGGGTGGGTGTGTGTGTAGGTGTGTGTGTGTATACACCTACACCCACACCCACACACCCCCACACACACACATTCCACATCGTCCTGATCCACTCATCTGTTTGGGGGCACTTAGGTAGTTTCCATAATTTGGCTTTTGGAAATAGTATGTATGACATATGAATACAGAAGTACATACATCCCTTCAAATTAGAGTTTTCATTCTTAGGATAAATACCAAGAAATGGAATTGCCGTATTATATGGTAGATCTATTTTTAATATTTTGAGGAACCTCCATAATGTTTTCCATAGGAACTAAAACAGCCTATATTGGCACTAACTGTACCAGGGCTTCTTTCCCTCCATATCCTCACCAACACTTGTTGCTTCTGGTCTTTTTGATACGGGCCATTCTCACATGTGTGAGGTGGTATCTCATCGTGGTTCTGGTCTGCAATTCCCTGATGATAGGTGATGCTGACCAACTTTTCGTGTGCTTGTTGGCATCACCTCATGTCTAAGCATTTGCTTTTCTTTCCTATGAAGATAACAGATATTTGGAAGCCTTGTGATGATCCACTCTTCTCATCTTCTGTTATAGAGAAATCTGAGGAACAGTGGATGTTATTCCATTGTCAGATACAGTCTTAATTTATGGAAGTTAACAATCACCGCATATTGCTCTTTCAGTCTATCATAATTATTACCCAACTACAATGACACAAGTGTGCACTGGCAGAGTCCAGCATTCTCCATCATTACTCTATAGCTTTTTATTTCCTCAAATCCAAGATTCTGTAGATTTCTCTCTTTTCACCAAGCACTGGATTGGAAAATTAATTTAATCTCTTTCTAGTGATTTTTTTTAAAGTTGGTCTTTGGTATTACCAAAAATGCCAAGAAAATGATTAAAGGCCATAAGTGCTTATTAAGCAGATAACAACAGTAACATTATTATTATGTATTCATGTGGAACACTTATTACAAAGCACTTTTATAACCATCATCTCATTTTTAACTTTGTTTCTCAAAATCACACTGAAATATGAAGCCCAGGTATTATTAGAAAATTATAAAATTCAGGTTGAGAACAGTTATAAAATTGGTAAGGATCATAAATGTCATCATAGAAAGATCAGGTCTAGAACCCAGATCTCTAGCCTCCATTCCCCACAAATTTCTCTAATGCTAACATTCAGTGAAGAATGATAGACTAAATGACCTGGATTACTGCAAGGTAGAACCATTTTCTGGATTCTTAAAGAAGCCAGGTGCAAAGAATATTTTGCTTTTCTGTGAGAACATGGATTTCTCCCTACAGAAATCAAGATAGTGTAAGTGGTCTTATTGCTTCTTCCACTGTGGGCTACTGGTAAGCTCAGAGTCAGACACAAGCATAGTTTGGAAAACTAGTGTCAAGGGGAAACTATAGTTCATAAAAGGTTCTCTAGCCTGCATATCTGTTCTGGTTTTTTTACTCAAATTGCTGCAAAATAAAGTTCTCCATTTCTTCTAAAAATATTCAGATAAGGGTAGTAAAAACCTTAAAATGGTTCCAAGGTGATTAATGCAGATAAATAATCTACTAGAACCCATCTATTTTTAAGAAACAAACGAGAATAAACAAAAAAAATTTTTGAAACCAGACTGACTGACATCCCGGCCATTCCACCTGCCAGCTCAGGAAACTAGTAAATTCCTTAAGCCTCTCAGTCTCAGTTTTATCCATGGTATGAGGGGGATAATAACAACACACAGCATTGTTGCAAGGACAGGGTGAGAGAATGTGAAAAAAACTGAAGCAGGCAGTATAGAAGGTTAATGTTGCACATCTGCCTAGAGCTGAAATACTAGAACTTCCCATGACCCAGTAAGTTCTGACAGATGATGTGCCAACAGGAATCTCTCTGTATTTCCTCTTCTATTTCCTCCTTCTTGCAGGGACCTTGGACCAAATCTGGACGCTCTTTAGCCTAAAGATGGCTGAGCAGGACGATAAGAGCCTGGGAGCTCAATGGCACATGTAGACATTGTCGGACCCTGAATTAGCCACCTCCCAATTCTTTTTTTATATATTAATATTACTACTTATGTCTTTTATATTATTGTGTACTCCCCATTGGTTCCCCACCACCGATTCACCCGTGAACCATCACCATAGTCCCTTGGTCTCTTTTCTCCCCTGTATTGAGCCCTTATCCTCCCCCTCCCTCACTAAATGTCTCTCTCTCTCATTTGTTTCCCCCATATTCCTGCTATAAGTGAAATCATTCAATATTTTTCTCTTTCTTTCTGGCTTAATTTGCATAGCATGATCCCTTCTAGCTCCATCCATGTTGCTGCAAATTGCATGTGCATCTGTCTCTGGTGAGCCCTCTCGCCACCCCACACCTCTGGCCTGTACCCCAGCTTATATGCATAAAATAAATAAATCTTTGAAAAAAAAGTCATGTTACTGAAATGAAATTAGTCATTTCCTCTCAATTTGTATGTGTTCAACACGAGTATGACAGTCAAATTCTAATTTTGGCTCTAGTTTTTTTTTTGTAATCTGCAATAAATGGATGTTTATATCACAAAATGTATGCCAATAGTAATAGGCCTATGGTTAATACCTGTAAAAAATCAGGTTATACCCTACTTCTTAGATTCCTTTACTTGTCTCTTATACAGCTGTTCAGGAGCATTTCTGGGGAGTGTCCAGCAGTAGTCAGCCAGCATTGTAGTGGACCGTTTTCCCTAATATCTTTGTTCCACTGATGCAATATCATGATGAAAAGGTTCACCACGTTCATCACTAACCATACCACAGTGTTCAGGGAAGAAATCCAGATGGGAATGAAGGAAGATCTTTAGATACATATTGCAGCCAAGTTTCTGATACTGCATCAACATGTCTTCTACTAGTTCCTTCTAGTTTTCTGCCCTAACATTCCCAAGAAAGTTTGTAGACACTAGGCGAAAAGCATTCCATGCTTGTTTCCCATCACCCTGCAGCAAGTTGTTGAACCCGTCATCTTTGAAGAGCTCTCGAATCTGAGGACCCACAAAAACTCCCTTTTTAATCTTTGCTTCGCTGAGTTGAGGAAATTTTTCATGCACGTATCAGAAAGCTGGCGAGGTCCAGTCCATAGCTTTCACAAAATTCTTCAAACCTAGTTTGATGTGAAGAGGTGGTAGCAGGATTTTATGAGCCTCGACCAAGGCTGGGTGCCGGATATTCTTCTCACCAACTGCTACATTGTGTCTGTGAGTCCATTCCTTCCGCAAGTAGTGCAATTCACTTGCTTGGTTATCCCACTCACATAAGAAACACGTGTACTTTGCATATCCCTGCTGCAGTCCCATTGAAAGGGCAACTAGCTTCAAATCACCACAGATGTGCCAGCTGTACTTGTTATACTCAATGGAATTCAATAGTTGCTTTAAATTACCGTACGTCTCTTTCATGTGGACAGCATGCTTTACTGGAATAGATGGAAGACGGTCTCCATTGTGCAAAAGCACAGCCTTAAACTCAGTTTTGAAGAGTCTAGAAATAGGCTCCATTCTTGTGGGTCATGAGTGCTTTCTAAGGCATTCATGATGCCCTCAATATCGGAACAGAATACCAGAGTACTTTCCTTTTTGAAAATAGGCTCCAACTAACTGCTGGTGGTGCTTTCGATAGAAAGTAATTGTGACATCTTCTTCTAGAAGATTCCATTCTTGGAGTCTTGATCCTAGCAATTCTGCCTTGTTCTTGGATAAGTCCAAATCACAAACCAGGTCATTTAGTTCTTCCTGTGTTAGTCTGTGTGAGGTTGATGATGCACCACAGTGAAAATCTGGATCACTGCATGCTGATGGAACAGAACAAGAACAGGTCAGCTCACCCTTGTCCTCATCAGATGAATCTAGAGAATATTCTGCTGGAGGCTTATGGAATAGGAAGTCCCTCACCATGTGGAACTGGTCTCAATGCAGACAGAATGTTTGGGTAGACTATTCTCGACTTCTTTTACTTCGTTATTCTGCCAGAAAGAGGAGGAACCAAGGAGAAGTAACAGTCTTTCATGTGGTTGCTTGGCTCTCTTCCATACCATGGGGACTGCAAATGGCATTGATGGTCTTTTGCCATTGAACCACTGTGAAAGCTGTGTTGTACATGTAGCACAGCATATATGAGGGGCCCAAGGCTTGTCTTGGTCACCAACCTTGCATCCGAAGTAAAGATAATAAGTCTTCTTCACTGGAGAAATGATACTTTTCTTCTGGTTGGCAAATGTCACTTCCCCACAAATAGAGCAGAAATTGTCCACACTATTAACGCATTTTCGAGGCATGACTGTTCTGTATAGTGCCTAAATGAATAAAATAGTAACAGTTCTGTGGAACGGTAGCTTAAAATGTCTCGCACAAAGTCTGAAATATTTTCAATGCTCAACCTTTCTGACAGGGTTTTCTACAGAGCACTGCTGACATCAGCTTACTTCAGCAACCGCCTGGCTGTAGTATTGCATTGCATCAGAAAATGATGCAATCAACTCTGGATGTTGTGTGTGTGATGGTATTATGCAATGTGATGCGATATTACATCATTGTAGGCTGATTTGGGATGTTGTTGCAGTCCTACTGGATAAATTTACACGGTGAAACATATAAAATGAATTATATGAAATATCTTCAAAATGAGAGCTAATAAAAAATTTTCACGGTTATATTCACACCAAGATACTACAGATTAGGGCCTTTTTAAGTCAGTAACGATCTCAATTTTGACCAGTGTTATAAGTGATGTTGAACATTTTTTCATACACCTGTTAACCATCTGCATTTCCTCTTTGGAGAAGTGTCTCTTTAGCTCTTTTGCCCATTTTTTGTACTGGATTGTTGACTTTGTTTTTGTTGAGTCGTGTGAGCTCTTTGTAGATTTTTGTGATCAGTCCCTTATCGGTTGTATTGTGTGCAAAAATTTTCTCACAACCTATGGGTGTCTATTTGTTTTGTTTAAAGTCTCTTTTGCTGTACAGAAACTTTTTAGTTTGATGTAATCCCAGCTGTTTACCTTCTCCTCCCCTATCTTTGCTTTGAGGGATGTGTCTTTAAAGATTTTACTGAGGTGTATGTTGTGTGGTGTTTTGCCTATGTTTTCTTCCATATATTTTATGGTTTCAGGTCTTATATTCAGGTCCTTTATCCATTTTGAGTTAGTTTTTGTGCATGGTGTGAGGTAGTAGTATAGTTTCATTTTTTTGCAAGTAGCAGTCCAGTTTTCCCAGCACCATTTATTAACAAACTGTCCTTGTTCCATTGCATACTCTTTGCCCCTTTGTCAAAGATTAGTTGTCCACAGATATGTGGATTTAGTTCTGGGTTTTCTATTCAATTCCATTGGTCTGTGTGTCTGTTTTTGTTCCAGTACCATGCTGCTTTAATTGCTACAGCTTTGTAGTATAGTTTGAAATCAGGGCGTGTAATACCTCCATTTTCTTTCTTTTTAGTGAGGAGAACTTTAGCTTTTTGGGGTTTTTTTGTGGTTTCATATGAATTTCATCAATATTTTTTCTATTTCTTTGAGCAATGTAATTGAAATTTTTATTGGGATAGCACTGAATCTGTAAATTGCTTTTGGTAGGATGGCCATTTTGATAATGTTGATTCTTCCAATCCATGAGCAGGGGATGTATTTCCATTTCTTTGTGTCCTCTTCTATTTCTTTTAACAGTGTCTTATAGTTTTCTTCGTATGAATCCTTCACCTCTTTTGTTGGGTTTATTCCAAGGTATTTGATTTTTTTTGGTTTCAATTGTAAATGGGATGGATTTCTTAATTTCTTCTTCTTCAGATTGGGTGTTTGTATATAGGAAGGCTACTGTTTTTTGTGTGTTGATTTTGTATCCTGCTACTCTACTAACCTGGTTTATAATTTTGATTAGTTTTTCTATGGAGTTTTTAGGATTCTCTATGTATATTATCAGGTCATCTGCAAATAGTGATAGCTTAATTTCTTCTTTCCCCATTTGGATTCCTTGTATGTCTTTTTCTTGTCTTATAGCTCTGGCTAAGACTTCCAGTATTATGTTGAAAAGTAATGGTGAAAGTGGACATCCTTGCCTTGTTCCTGATCTTAGGGGAAAGGCTTTCAGCTTCTCACTGTTGAGGATAACATTAGCTCTGGGTTTGTCATATATGGCTTTTATTATTAAGGTATGTTCCTCCTATCCCGAGGCTTTCAAGAGCCTTCACCATAAAGGCCCTTTCTCAGCATATACTGATATGATCATATGGTTTTTATTATTCTTTTTGTTGATGTGTTGGATTACATTAATTGATTTTTGGATGTTGAACCACCCTTGTGTCCCCAGAATAAATCCTGCTTGGTCGTGGTGTACTATCTTTTTGATGCATTGTTGGATACTGTTGGCTAATATTTTGTTGAATATTTTTGCTCTGTGCCCACCAAACATTAGTTTCCCTCATGCCAAAATGGTATGTGTTTGAGAAAATGATTATAGTATAGTAACATTTATAAAAAGGTAAACAAATGCTGGAGATTATAAAGTACCATCCAACTTTCACTGGAAGACAAAAAAAGGGGGGAGGGCTGCAAAACTAAGGGACCTCCAGGAGCTCAGAGGATCCTATCAACCACATAAGTGAAGAACGGGAAATGTGCATGTTCATTTTAACAAAGCCATTTTGACAAAATTACCTCAAAATGTCTTTTTGGGCTTCCCACAGGCCAAGGGCACAGTGGGTGCAGCTGAGTGGAACATTTCAGGGAGCTGTGGTGACCAGATTTTTTTCAGATGAAATCTACACAGTCATGATTCATCCTTGATTCTCCCTTGCTCATTCCCAAGGAAATGTATGCTCTTTCTGAACATCTACAAACAAGGACTATGCAGGCTTAAAAGGGACAGTCCTTGGCTAAGCAAGATGGAGCTAAACCCAGCCCAGGAAATGGGCTATTCTCAAAGTGTACGATCACTCTGTCCCCTACACACACACACACACACACACACACACACACACACACACACACACACACACACACACACTGCACAGACTACGTAAGGGTTAAAATTCGGCACTTCATACCTAGTAATATTCAAAAATGATTTCAACTTAATACATTTAAAGAACTATCTGGAAACAGCTGCATCAAAACATCCTGCTTTCTCCCCTACAGTTCAAGCAAGGGCACTGCGGTGTTCAGCTCAGGTGGCAGTGAGACAGGGAGCCACTGGCAAACACACATGGGCACTGTACTAGGCCAAACGGGAAGCACTTCTTGTTCTCACAGCTGACAAGATGACATTGGGGTCGGTAGATAAGACTTTTAGCAATATGTGGATATGTATATAAATACGTAACTAGGGTGCACAGATACATGGTTACATGTATTCCTGCATGTGCCAGGATGGAACAAATTTAATAATAAAGCTAAAGGAAGTTGTGAATGATCCAAAGAAGAAGCAAATCATTGTAGTTAAGGACATTCAAGGTGCACAGCATCTCACAGGACTCTCCTGGGTAGACAGAGCCCTGATTCCAGACCTGTCGACTTCCCACAACACACAGGGAACACCTTATACTGCACCTTGGCCACAAAAACAACAACAAAAACAGTAGATATAAGCAAGCAAAAGAGTAATAGCAGAACAAGTATTTGGCATTATTTTGCTAAAACTCAGGGGAAGGAAGGATGCTCTGTTGAACTGACAACACAGAGCCCACCTGCCCACGTGTCTGCCTAACGGGACACACACAGGGCTTCTTTCCCACATGGAGCATGAAGCATTCAATAAACTGGCAACTTAGATTCCTGATAATAAATTAGAAATACTTCACCAAGAAATAATAATGAGATGAATACAACACCCTTTTAGTTATACAAACTGATTCCTATAAACTAATGAGTCATTTCAGAATCTCAGCTATAACATACAAAAGTACCCTTTGAAAAAAGTTTGTTCATTCATTTGGTTCAGACAAAAGACTGTATGTACACACAATGATGTAATGACTTCTAAAACACATTTTTTCCTTTATTAGGCAAGGATGGTTCTTTGAGGTTGCAATGGGCCCAAAAGCCACAGAATTCATGTGCATACTCTTTCAAAAGAAAATATTGTCTACTACTGCAACTGACAGACAAGATGGAAGACTAGTATATCTTCATTGGTCATCTCCTTTCTTTACATATATTTTTCTAGCACAACATTGGAAGGCAATTGGTGTGACTAAAAGCCCTCATCTACAAAAGCATACCTTGGATTTCTTTAAAAATGCTTCTGCTTGATTAGTTATCAAAAAAGACTGCTTCCTATGTATTCTTCATCTCATTCCGAGTTGTATTCAGTTTTTATACAAGAGGGTCCTGTGGAAAGACTTCCTTGACCTCTATTCTACCTGTTTTCCACCTTTTGCTAAAACTTGATAGCTAAAAACAGCCTCTCCTGAACTTCTTTGTACTAGTGTTCCAGGGGAGAATGAATCTTACCCATTAGATGCACTGGAGTGAGACTGGGAAGGAGGGGCTGGATTGGAACCTGTATTCCCAGCCCTGTAGAAAAGTAGGTTCTTGAATTCAGTACTCCCGAGTCACCTCATGATTTCCACTTCTCCATTCTCCTAATGATTTTTTAAGCACCTAATTCCCAATGTAAAAATGTCTTTCTGCCAAAAATACCTAGGAAGATTTCCTTGCCTTGAATCCTGACAGATGCAATCACAGGCTTCCTCCCCCAGGGCTGAAGGTCCAAGGTCAGCAAGGTGACGTTAGCACCAGACATTTATAATGCTTTGTAGTTTACAAAAAACATGGGGGTCATCTTATCTAAACTGATCATCACACAATTCAGTGAGAGGGCAAGACAGGTGAGACGGTCAGAATCTAAGAAGAGTCAGTGGACTTATCAAGGTATTCAGTTAGTCAGAGGTGGAGGTAACATTTAATTCCACCTTATTACTTTTAGTCATTTCCTTTGATACGAGGAAGCCTCCAAAGGGCAAATGGAAAAGAGAGAAAGCACATGAATATTGGCAGAGAATTAAACTAAACTTTCCAATTAGAATGAAAAAAATAAACTTACCATTATCCTGTAGAACCATGAAATTAGACTAAAACAGCTAAGCATATGGGATTTTACTTATTTATGTATTTATTTTTAGTAGAGAGGGTGACTTTGGGTGTTTGGGGTTTGTTTTAGAAATTTGTTTTGAGAGTGTGACTTTGGACCTGGAAGTCTGTGCCTCAACTTTACAGGATCCTTTGATGGCTCTTTGGTCATTAATACAGGCACATGAAAGGTACAACCTTGTTTTCTTACTCTAACAAGTAATTCTCTCTCTGCACTATCACTGGCCCAACTAGAGGTCAGATGCTCTGGAAGGCCAACACTCATTTCTCAACTTCTCCCTGATGGTAATTCTACCTCTAAGATCTATCCCCTGCTCAGACAAGTGCTTCCTAGAGAAAAAGGTTCCTTTTTTCTCCTTTTGTGGCACAGATATGTTTCCAGGAAAACCCTGGCTTTCAGGAAGCAAAAAGAAAATCATTGAGCAAGCAAAGCTTGGTGTAGACCACTTGAAAAGTCAAATTATTTCTCTCCTTACTCGTTACCCCCTAGTTCTCCACTTCCTAGCCTGGCTGCAGGGTTAAGAGTCAAGAGCTCTCAGAAGCCACCTCTGACCACACGGCCCCTACACCCTGACAGAAGCTCTAAGAAAACATTCCAGGGTCACAAATCTTTGATAGGGTCCCACAGCCAAGCTCAAAACGAGCATTTCCAGTTGCCCCACTATCCTCGGCTTGCTTCCTTCAGTCTCATAGGACTCAAATCAGAGGAGCCAGGTGAGCTGGAACTCTATAATACCCTCCATCTGCCCTTGCATCAAGATGCTATGTGAATTCTTTAGGAAAATGACATTGCTAAAGAAAAAACCTTTAAAATGAAGATGAGAAGAAAGAAGAAAGTAGATCTGATGAGTGAGGCAAACTTAATGACCCCTTTTCTGTTATATCAAGACACACAAAAAATGAGACTAAAAGGCAAACAAACTCTATACTAACCTGGGGGAAGAGAGAATACGTTGAATTGTCGATGGTGAATGAGTACAAAAACTCCCCATCATACCACATGCTCTTCCCCATGGGGGAATTCGTTTTAGTCATTGCAAAGAGATGGGCGGGGTCACAGCAGTCTTCCATCTGTTTCCTAGGAGAGAAAATAGGGAGAGAAAAGAACAGCAGGTTAAGTGAGCAGCGGACTCATTCACTTGTCATTCCCACAGAGACGCGCAGCCTTACCTCAGCGCTAACTCACAGAAGCAGCTGCGTCTCCAGGGTGATGAGACTACTATTAATTCACTCTTCCAGCCATCAGAATGCATGACTGGAATATTTCATAATAAAAAATAAGTTTGAGAAAAATGCATCCATTCTCAGATGCAACGAGAATATATCCAAAAGGCAAAGACAGTCATTGTAATTGCAGATTTACCAGCTGACTTAAACATCCAGGTCCAGAAAACACTTGGCCGGCTTACTCTGAGACTGCTGGGCTACCTCAGCTGTCACAGAAGGGCCTCTACAGTGGGTTAACAATCAGAGGGTTAAGTTCAGTGAGCTGCATGGAGGAGGAAAAGCAGAATGGCCCAAAAGAGGGTGCACTCCCCAACACTGGGGACAAGATGAAAGGACAACCCCTGGGAAACCGTGCTAAATAGAAACAGAGGGAACTGCCTTCCCACTAGGAATTCTCACGGGCTCGCTCAGTTCCCACGACCTCACAGGGGTGTGGGGCGGGGAAGAACCATCACCTCAGGCAGGGTCTCCCTATGACCTCAGTGTCTGAGCACCAGGGTCCCCTGGGAGGCCCACCTCTGGGCTGCTGGCAGGTTGCTTCTCTGCTTGCCCCTCTTCTGGAAGCCCTCCTACTGTTCTGCCGGTAACCTTTCTGTTCCTCTTTAACAAAATACCTGTCAGAAACCCACTTTATTTACTCACTAAGCTCTGAGAAGTTAATGACCAAGCCTATTCCCCAGTACCCCCTCAAGAAAGACCAGTAAAATCAACCACTGACAACCCCTTCTGAGTGGCGTCCACACACAGCAGCACCTGCTGGGACGTCTGCAAGCCCACCCCCCAGGAAACAGAAGCCTAGCGCTGAAAGGGGGCCAGGATGTGGAGTACCTGGGTTCAAATCCTGCCTCTGCACTTATTAATTGGGGGACTTTCCAGAGCTTCAGAACCCGCCCCAGGGAGTGGGAAATCACTGGGGATTTACAGTGAAAGTCCAGTACATGCTAGGCGTTGTCATTAGTGTGATACATCCCCAACCTCATGGCAGGGACGGACAATGTCAGGCAAGGTAGTATGGGAGGGGTTGGGGGAAGGTGTTTCTAGCTGGGGGGCAGGACGAGCTTTCCCTCCACAAAGGTAGGAACAGAAAGGAAGACTGGGCAAGGGGTGTGGGAAGAAAGCCTTCAATTCATCGACATTGCTAGAATGTGTGTCACCTTTGCTCTGACATCATTTTTGCTTTTCTCACCAGTGGTGCCACTTTCCTTCCCTCCTCCACCTTCCTTAATCCTGATCCCTGCCTCATACCTCAACAGGCAGCCTGAACAAAGAGACTACAGGTTTGTATGAACTGCTACACTTTGTCGAAACAGCCTCCGAGGCACTATAACGTAGAGTTAAACATGGCTGTTTAAACTATTTTTAAAAATGAGAACTGTCAGAGGTTAACACTCCAAGCTTGGTGGAGTGAATAAACCAAATTTTGAGCCCTTACTACATGTCTGGGGAACTTACTTTCAGCCTTTCTAGTAACTCAAAGAGATTTTTAAAGGTATTATTGTCATTATCATGATTATTCCTCCCCATTCACATTGGAGGACCTGGGATTCGAGCTATTGTGGGACTTGCTCAGGTCACACAGGCCCCCGGCTGCGCTTTGTCCTCCCTGCGCGCTCCTGCTCCCAACCATTTTGATTCCCCTGGCCTTCCCGCGCCTGGAGGCGAGCTCTGCAAACGCCAGGGAAGCGCCTGCGTGCCCCCTGTGCCTTCTGGACCTGCGCCACTTCTTCCTCATAGCAGGGCCCTTGGAACGAGATGGGTTTGAGAGCCTCTTTTCAGTAACTTAGCTTGGGTCACAAAACCAGAAAGGGAGTGGGGGAGATGGCTCTGCTCTTTATACCTCACGTCTTACTTACTCCCAACCAGACCAGCTCTCGCCTCCAAATCCAGTTAACCAGCTACAGAAAATTCCTAAGAAAAAAATTGTCACCGCCATATCACACAGCTCGTCGGTCTGTCCAGGGCCTGGCAGCTTACCTAACATTACCACATTCATCTAACTTTTTACATCCTCCAAAAAGCTAAGAGAAAACTGAAGATATTAACCTAAACTAAGCAAATTAACCTAAATTAAGCAAAGAGAAAACTGAAGATATTAACCTAAACTAAGCAAATTAACCTAAATTAAGCAAAACTAAAATTCAGGTTAAGAGATTTACTCAGGTTCATTAGGTTGATGAATGTTTACTTAATTATTGATAAACATGTCAGATGGCATTAAATTTGCTTTGCTCCCCACAGTATAACCATGCTCAGGTCAATCATACCTTCAGTGGAAAACCCAACACTCGACAGAAAATAGTGAATGTCCCATGTTACAAATGTTTTCAAGAATCCAAGAGTTATAACAAATTCATAAAAATCATATTGCCACTCGCCGTAGTTTTGTTATCATGAATTTTCAGACTTTTCCCTTCACCTCTCATGCCTCCCCATTTTCCTTCTGCCAAGCCTGTCTCTTGAGGGTGGCTGATAAGCCACCCCCGTGTGGAACTGGGAGCATTTTTCTGTTGTTGAAGGGGCTCACGCAAGCCCACCAGCTCTCCTGGCCACAGCTGCAGCATCAGCGAAAATAATGATACCGTATCAGTCAGAGTAGCAGTGACAGAGATGATTTTTACTGAGTCCTCCTGTAACACTGTGCTGGGCGTTTGGGACATGAGAGCAGACCTCTCTCAGCATCTGAACAAGAAAGGGGCAACCAGTAAGTCAGTCACTATTACGTGTGGAGGCAGATACAGTGCGCACAGGCAGCAGGTGATGCTCAGAAAGAGGTGGGCATGAGTTCGCACCCAGAGGACTGGGAGGAATTTCCTGCTTTGTGATTTGCAGTCTGGGAAGAGCTGGCAGGACGCAGGAGGAGGCAAATCATTACAGACAGGGCGGACTCCAGAGACAAGGCCTGTTCCTTCATCAGACCAACAGCACACCAAGTCTGTGATCGCTAACAAATGTCTGAACCCTGAAGAGTGCATGTCACCTCTACGCAACCTGCAATGATCCTAGAGAGAAGATACGGACTCACTTTTAGAATTTTTAGCAAATTTGGATTCCCCCTCTTCTTATGCGCTGAGCACGATGCTGCTTATTGTTGGCTTCTCTTTTGAAGCAGACAATAAAATCACAGGTTCAAAAAAGCAAAAGTCAGCCTATTTTTATATGTGGTTTAAATTCGCAGATCGTTTCAGTTGGGTAGTGCTGGAGTTAAGATTTAAATGCTTTTTATTGTTTAAATTCAAGCTCGGTGTCGCTGTCAAAAGATGCTGTACTTCGATCATTTTGGCAAACGGAGCTACTTGCTGGAAAGTTACAGGACCTCATCGTTCCCAATGAAGTTGCAGCATCAAGACTACATCTGCCTGTCGTGCATCTAGACCAGTGAGATGGAGGCAGGGGGCGGGGGAGGGGGGCGGCTCTCCACACACAGAGAAGGGCAAAAACCCAACCATTCGGTTAATAACTCTCAGAATCAGAATGAATCTGGTGAAACTCTCTCAATACCACGTTCTACACTTTGGTACCAGAGATGCAAAAGGGAGGGAGGAGAAACTCCACTATCTGATGCTACTGTGCCCTGGTGAGAAATGACTACATGAAAAACATGGGGTAAAAGAATTCTATTTTGGTCTCAGTATTTGGCCAATGTTTGTTGCTATACTTCAGCTTTAGACTCGGGCATTCGACTATTGAATAATCAAGTAGCTAAACACCCAATTCTGTGGTATTTCTGGTCTCCCTGATCACTCGGGAGACGTGACTATGGGACTACACACATCATCATCACATCGACGCAGGGTCCCCATGAAAGCAACACAAACAGGGGATGTCACTAGAGCTTATTTTTTATGACCAAATACGCAATTTAAAACTGCTGAGCAAGGGCCTCCCTGGTGGCGCAGTGGTTGAGCGCTGGGCTGTGGAGCTGTCGGCAGCAGCGAAGCGAGTTCGACGCCCAGCCAGGGAGAATCCCACATGGTGCGGCAGACCTCTCCTGCCTCGCCCGCTGCTCCCCTCAGCAGTGTATTTCTGATCTGCCTGTTCTGCTCCCCACTCTGTCTCTGGTGAACCCTCTCGCCGCCCCATGCCTCTGGCCTGTACCCCAGCTTGTATGTAAAAAAAATTAAAAAAAATAAAAAAAAAATTTAAAACTGCTGAGCAAACTGGAAATAAATGGAGTGAAATTTCTAAGCATTTGATATGTTGCAATTCTCTCGGTCAGGTGAAATACAAAAGTATCTTGAATACTGCAAGAGGAAAACGCTGCAATAAAAAAAACAGTGTGAAGGCTGCTAATTTTATCTAGAAAAATTTACAAAGAATTATTCACCCCAAAAGAGAATAAATTGCCAGTTAGAGGAAATACTAAGAGAGTGTGTCTTTGGAAGACAGACTTAGGAAAAACACATCATTTTTCTGCTAACAAATATTTATCAAATTTCAAATACTATAAGGCAGAAAATCAGAGAGGAAATTATGTGAAAATTCAAGTCTCTTTAGAATTGTCATACTTGCATTAAACAAAATAACCTTTAAAAACTGTATTTAATTTTCAGTTACTTAATTGCATTTAGACAATGAGTTGTTCAGGAAAAAAAGTATCCTAGCTGGGAACTCTTCATTACTTTGTTAGGAAGAATTAATCATTAAATGTCAAATTTGGCCCTAAAAAATTCCATGAGAAAGAAATACTCTAAGATAATCATGAGAGATCACGTTGATCCAGTCATAAGAGAAAATTCCTCGCCTCCCTCTGCCCTGCTGTGGCATTTAACACTATTTATATACTACATGTTTTACTTATTATTCTGCTTATTACCTGTCTCTCCAAGATCCAGAATATAAACTCCCAAAGGGAGAAACTTCTGTCTTCCAGCCACTGCTATATCCTCATCTATGAAACGGCAACCAATATACCGAGCAGGAGCTGACTAAATGTTAATCAAATGAATAAAATAATAAGTAGGAAGAAAATGTTAGAGAAATGAGAGAATCTCAATGCACATTTTGTTCTCACCAGTCAAAAACTCACAGTGAAGAAATCAATTGCTTATATTTTAGTTTATAGAAACCAAAGAATAAAAAAGAATAAAAGCTTGTCAAAGTAACTGTTAAGACTGCTAAACTTTTTTAGCAGGATTCTTGAGATCTGCTGAGTGGTGGACAATACACTGTAGTCTGATACAGGCAAGTGTCTCTGTGGGGCTGCAGAGGGAGCCGGGGAACAGCCCAGGAGCTGAGGGTGCCGATCAGTTCTATTTCCTTCATCATCACGTCAGCCTGTCAAATTGCAACTTTCACAGTGTTTGATAGTTTCAGACTGAATCTTGTCTCCAAAGAATTCTCTCTATTCTAGGGATATCTGACTTCAGTCAATTATTGATTTTAACGTTTGACTTTAGCCAAAATATATCGAATGCATTTCCTCCAGATAGGTAAGTCAATAGTCCTTATGGTAAACAGTACTGAGTCAAGTTCCTAATTCTTCTTGTATTTATTATATTAACTCCTTGGGTTAATGTCACAGAGCCTGAGATTCATAGCTGGAGATGTGACCATGTTCCACATCACAGGATGGTTTTGAAACTGAGACAATGTATATAAAGCACTTAGCACATTATGTGGTCCCAGTAAGTTCTTGTTTCATTCTTCTGATTAGGCACCACACAACTCTACTTGCCTCACACAACCCTAAGTTATGACTGCTTTCCAAATATAATAGTATTTTCCAAATACCCTCTCTTTCCATTCTCAAACATGTATTTATTTGGATGATAAATTTTATGTTCACTCTATCAAGAGTAGACGCTGAACTGCTGGCGTCCGTATAAAAAATGAGGATTTTTCTTTAAGTGAAGAATCTGGTGGTCTACAGAGAGATGACAGAGATTTCTTATGCTATAACTAAAAAAATGTTTCAGAGATTATGGAAGGTGGGGTTTGAGCCACTATTAAGGGTTTTTTTTGCCCTTGACATCAACAAGTTTTTATCTTAGTCAGCTTGAAGCAATTTTAAAAGTCAGGAGTCACTGTCGACGGCATACCCAGGATCTAGAACAAGAACCTGAGCTTTTAATATAAATAGAATCATATACTACATCGTCTTTTGAAATTGACTTCTTCCACTTAGCATGTTTTCAAGACTTATTCATGTAGTAACCTGTACAGAACATTCACCTGTTGATGAAACTTTGTGTTGTTTCTACTTTGGATTATTATGAATAGTGCTGCTATGAACACTCTGGTGTACATTTTTGTTTGAATACCTATTTCTAATTCTTTTGGCTCTGTACCTGGAACTGGCATTGCTGGGTCACATGTAGTTCTATGTTCCTTCTCAGGAACTGCCAAACTGTTTTCCATAGCAGCTATACCACTCTGCATGCTCACTAACAATGCACAAGCGTGCTGATTTCTCCACATCCTCATCAATATTTACTTTGGAAAAATTATTATACAGCCTCTATGTAAAAAAGTATGAAAGTTTCTCAAAACATTAAAAATAGTTCTACCATATGATCCAGCAATCCTACTCTTAAGTATCTACCTGAAGAGTATCAAAAAACGAAAGTACCAAAAGCAAAAAACACCAAGTATATATACACTCTTATCTTCACTGCAGCACTATCAACAATAGCCAAAGCTATGCAAACAATCCAAGTGCCCAAGGACAGATGAGTGGATTAGGAAGATGCTGTATATATACACAATGGAATACTACTTGGCTATTAAAAAAGATGAACTGCCCATTGCAACAACATGGATGGGACTGGAGGGGATTATGCATGCTAAATGAAGTAAGTCAGAAGGAAAAAGGCATAAATGGATGATTTCACTCATATGTGAAATATAAAGAAACAAGGCAAAGGAACAGACAAAACCAAACCAAAACAAACCCTTTAAATATGACTGTAAATAAACCCTTTAAATATGAGGCCACCAGAGGGGAAAGGTGGGAGGCAAAGGAGAGGACAGTCAATGAAATACCTTGGAGGACTATGAGTGTTTGGTAGTGGAAGCAGTGTGATAACATACATTTGAAGAGATGTGAACCTGGGCCCCTAGAACATATACATTGTTGTAAACCAATATTATCTCAATAAAAAACAACTTAGTTTTAAAAATGGTTATTACAGTCACTCTAGTGATGTGAAGTGTTATTTGTGTTTCCCTAATGATTGAGCATCTTTTCATGTGCTTATGGGCCATTTGTCAACCTCTGGAGAAATACCTATTCAAGTTCTTTGCTCATTTTTTAACTGGGATGTTTGGCTTTCTGGTGTTCAGAGGCATGCATGCACTCAATGAACATTTTCTGAGCATACACATAATAAAGAATTGCAGAAGTTGTCCCGAAGTGGAAAAGCAGTAGGGCCTTGCCCGAGGTAGGAGAGGAAGACAGGTGGAGACAGCACCACCTCTGTGCAAAGGCAACACCTTCTCTCATGGTTCCTGCCAGGGTTACCTCATTGACCTCATTGAGAGAACTAAAAAGTACATTTGCAATCAGGGACAAGATTCATATTCCTCTTATTTTTCTGTGATATTCTCTTAAATAGTTTGGAGAACTACTTTCATTAATTACTTAAAATAATGTTTTCTACAGATATAACAAAAAGTCTTTTCCAAGATTAATCTTCTTAATAATCTGCCATTAACACAAAAACAGAGAAAACAGCTCTTAGGTGCTATTTGAGACAGCAAGTAATCTTTTATTTAGGGCATTTTTTTCCCATTCGCAATAACTACATCATAATGGAAAAGTGTTCTGAAGAAAAGCAGATTAGTGCCATCTGTAATCTGCATTTCCCTCATATAGGCAGAGTAGAGTCAAAGGAGGAAACCTGGGAACACAAACATTTCAAGGATGATGTGGTTTGCTTTAGTATTTGTTTTGTAATGTAACTTAACAAGCACACATGACTCTGAACTGAATTTTTCCAGGAAGGATTTTAATGAACACCCACCTCAGTCTTCCACTTAAACTTACTGTCTCTATAGCTAATTCTAATATTATTCTTTGACAATCACCTACTTGCTGTATCGGTAACAGAAAGTGACTGGGCTCCTTTGGACAGCATTCATTATTTGATTCATTATTTGATTCACTCAACAAATACATACAGAAAGTGCTCAGTAGCACTTTCTGGCTGTTCTAGGCACTATGGACAAAGAGGCTGGGTGGGGGCAGGGAATATCCTGTTCTCTCAATATCGAGTGGAGAAGTTAGAAGAACAAGATCAAGTATGTGGGTAAAGGGAGTGAGCAGCAATTTTCAACAGGGGACTAGGTGAAGCTTTCACTCAGTGATATTTGACCAAACAGTAGGAGGTGAGGAAGTCAGTCACATGGCGATCTGGGAGAAGAGCATGCAGGGAGAGCAGGCTGCAGGTGCAAATTCCCTGCAGCAGGCATATACCTGGTATGCTCAAAGGACAAGGAGAAAATCAGTGAACTTGGACAGAAGTGAGCATTGGTGGCCGTGTCATGGGAGGGGACTGTGTGGAACTGGGTACGTGGAGCTTTTACTCTGGGTAAAAGGAGTAGCAAATGGCCTCACCACCCACCATCAACTGCAGACCCTCAAGAATAAAACCAACTCCAAAATCAAACAAAGACAACTGGATTGTACTGGGGCTGTAAAGAGGGGGCACATACTGCAGAAAGTTCCAAGTCTCCCAGTGCTTGTCTCTCTGTCCCCTGAACACAAGTCTACCATTTCCTCTCACCACCGCCTCTCCACATGCTCTCCACTACCGCTCTCTCTTACTCACAGTACTTTCATTTCACTCAGCTCTCTAGATGTGGTTTTATTAAACGTGTCCGTCATTTACATGTCTATACAACTTTAAGGTTACATTTTTAATATCTGACCCCCATCCATTTTCTGATCATTTAACACCATGCTTAGGTATGAGAACCAATTCTACAAACTTTTTGAAAATTTTCCCCTCCTTTTGGAGAACGGAGGGATTTGAAAGCCAAAGAAAAATTTCCTGTTGCAAATGTTCAATCTTTACCAGTAAGATTATTTCTGTCTTATCCTATTAATAGGATCACAACAAAGTAGCTAAATAAATATACAACAGATTTGGGTAGTAAGTTTTCCATGGTCTGAAACTTCAACCATGGGTTTGGAGGAAAGCAACAAAATCATTTTAGGAGGCTGGGATAGAACAAAGCAGGGATGGGGGTGATGTGCATCCAATCAGAGAGGTAGCTGGGCAGTGCTACTTGAGGACACATGGTTCAGAAAATGAGGTCCAGAGGGAGCCTCAGTCTGTATATAAACCCCCCAACTCCACTGGACAGATGCTCCAAATTACAGACACTGATTTAACAATGGAGTTGTGTCTCCATAATACAAGTCTACACAGCGGGGTGGGCTGCTGCAGGGATTTTTTTTCATGTATTCATGGTCCATAATGATACTAAACAATCCAGAGAAGCAGAAATATGCATTAAATGCAAGAACTGTATTCAGGAACATCTTTTCCTTTCCAGTTCTAATGACACCTGGATCTAAGAGTATTTCTGTGAAAGGGAAAGACAAAGCAAATGAGAAAGAAAAGAAACATGTGGGGGTTTTCCAAAATACACAGAATTTTCTAAACTGGGGAACTGAAACCGACAAACATTGAGGTGATGAGGGGAGTGGGAAGTTTCGGGCGGAGGGGATGCAGTCAAGCTCCTCAGATTGCCTTCAGCTCTACTGCCTACAAGATGCAGACAGGAGCATCTGTCCTGAATGTTTCTGAACCTTAATTGCCTCTTTCGTGATTTATGGCTCACACTTTTGGTATTTCTGTGAGTAACCACTCCGGTATTTGAACAGATTCAAAATTATTTTCTGAGAAAAATTCGGGCTTTGAGCTATGACCCATTGCCACAAGTTGGAATTCTATGTAGCAACCCAAGCCAGAGATTCTCAATTTTTCCCAACAGAAATTCACCATGTCACCTGCTTGCCTATAGCATATGGGTCTCTGTCTCTTTACTCCACACAAAATATCGGCATCTTAAATTGTCAGCAACCTTCACTGACTATCATCTAATTTCCATTCAATGTGCAGTTAAAGGAATAGGGATCTGAGTGGGAAGAGGGTATGTGTTAGCTGGTATTCACCTAGAAGTCACACTCTATTTTCTTGGCCTGTATCAAGTCAAATCACCAACAAATCAGTTATTTCCATTACAGGGAATAATAACTTTAAATATCCACCCTGTAAACTTCCATAGACCGGGACAGAGCTCTTCCCCGGGTTCAACGTGCCAACTCAGCGTACCACCAACATATTATGAAAGCAGCCAGGCAGGCCCGCTCATCTCACCCACCCGTCATTCTCACGTTGTTGCTACTTGTGCCACACTACACTTCATTTAAATTATTTTGTTACTATGACTGACCCCATCATCACAGAAAAGTTCAGAAGTATTGAGAGAGCTGACAGTGACAGTTAAGGAGTAGCGTAGGCTTGGAAATGGAAACAAAAGTAGAAATGATTTTTTAAAACTGAAGGTACTGAGAAAATAAAGGATATTACAAATGTGTCCTGAATGAGTCATCTGACGAATAAAGAAACAAGTGGCAAAATAGAATAAAAATGATAGGTGAGATGGAATTTTTTTTCAGTTTTCCAATAAAGAATAAACAGAGACTAAAACTAGAGACCAGATAAACTAGAGACCAGATAAACCTGTGAGGATGTACTCGATGCATGCAAAGTAACAAGACTGCAAACTATCAGGAGAAATACAAAAATGTTAGAACACATTGCTGAGGAATAAGTATAGATATCAAATGCCTATTAAGCCGATGAAGATTAAGGTGATGGTAGGGCATTAGGGAAAATTTAAAAGCAATGGTACAAATACTGCTGATGAAAATGTGCAGTAAACCATGATGCTTCCTCGTGACAAGGCTGGTTTGATCTGTCCAGTAAAAGGGCCAGGACAACTATGCAGCAACAATGAAGGACTAAAGAACAGAATAAACTGCTAAGGAATCCCTTGCAACATCTAAGGAGATAATCAAGGAATGTGCTAAGCTGCCTCAAACTCCATCAGTGCAGATAAAAACCCAGTGATCTGGGGGAAATATCCCTGATTGACTACAGACCAAAAAGCAGTCTCACACTCTATTTGGTGGTCATGTATTGGAGAATGAAGGTTAAAATCCTCCCGGTCACTCTGGATTAAAAACAACTTTTGGAACTGAAATCTACACAAAGGTTGAGAAGTCTCTGAATTAATTAAGCATACTAGAAAAACACCTTCACCAAATCACAAGTTACTTTCATGGATCACCAGCATTAGAAACAGCTACATGCAAAATAATATTCAGGTGATTATAAAAAAAATTAAGAAATAATAAATATTAGTAAGGATGTAGGGAAAAGGAATTCTTTTCCATTGCTGATGGGAATGTAAATTGGCGCAGCCCCCATGGAAAACAGTATGGAGACTGCTCAAAAAATTGAAAATAGATCTATCATATGATCCAGTAGGCCTCCTCTGAGGATTTATCCAAAGAATATGACAACACTAATTCAAAAAGACAAATGCACCACTGACAGATAAGTGGATAAAGAAGATGTGGTACAAGTACTCAATGGAATACTACTAAGCTGTTAAAAAAGATGAAATCTTGCCATTTACAACAACATGGATGGACCTTGAGGGAATTATGCTAAATGAAGTAAGTCAGAAAGAGAAAAACAAATAGGTATGATTTCACTCATTTGTGGAATATAAAGTAAACAAAAATGACTTTTAGACTCTGACAATAGAATGGTGGTTACCAGAGGGAAGGAATAGGTAGAAGGGCCCCTCTGGTTGGTGGCAGATCATAACTGATTGTTTGATAGTAGATCTTGTGAGAAAATGTAATCTTGGAATCTACAGAGTTGCAAAGTAACATTACCACAAAAAAAAAAAATCACTTTTCTATAAAACTAAAACTGAAGAGAATCTTACATATCAAAGGACTTATTTATAACTGCATGATAACTTCTTGCTTGAATTTATTTTTATTTTCCAGCATTTTGTATTATCTCTTTTTTAAAAATAAGCTTTATTTTTTTAAAAGATTTATTTATTTATGCATACAAACTGGGTGTAGGCCAGAGGTATGGGAGGTGAGAGGATTCACCGGAGACAGAGTAGGGAGCAGAACAGGTGGATATACTGCTGCCTACAGCTCCACAGCACAGCGCTTAACCACTGCACCACCAGGGAGGCCCCATTGCTGGAGTCCTGATCCTAGCAATTCTGCCTTGTTCTTGGATAAGTCCAAATCACGAACCAGGTCATTTAGTTCTTCTTGTGTTAGTGTGTGTAGGATTGATGATGTACCACAGTGAAAATCTGGATCACTGCATGCTGATGGAACAGGAGAAGAACAGGTCTGCTCACCCTTGTCCTAATCAGATGAATCCAGAAATAGTCTGCTGGAGGTTCTGGAATAGGAAGTCCCTCACCATGTGGAACTGGTCTCAATGCAGACAGAATGTTTGCGTAGACTATTCTCGACTTCTTTTACTTTGTTATTCTGCCAGAAAGAGGAGGAACCAAGGAGAAGTAACAGTCTTTCATGTGGTTGCTTGGCTCTCTTCCACACCATGGGGACTGCAAACGGCTTTGATGGTCTTTTGCCATTTAACCACTGTGAAAGCTGTGTTGTACATGCAGCACAGCATATCTGCGGGGCCCAAGGCTTGTCTTGGTCACCAACCTTGCATCCGAAGTAAAGATAATAAGTCTTCTTCACTGGAGAAGTGATAATATTCTTCTGGTTGGCAAATGTCACTTCCCCACAAATAGAGCAGAAATTGCCCACGCTATTAATGCATTTTCGAGGCATGACTGTTCTGTATTGTGTAAATCGATAATGTAATAACAGTTCTGTGGAACAGTAGCTTAAACTATCTTGCACAAAGTCTGAAATATTTTCAATGCTCAACCTTTCCGACAAGGCTTTCTATAGTGCACTGCTGACATCAGCTTACTTCAGCAGCTGCCTGGCAGTAGTACTGCACTGCATCAGAAAATGATGCAATCAACTCTGGATGATGTGTGCATGATGGTATTATGCAATGCAATGCAATATTACATCACTGCAGGCTGACTTAGGATGTTGTTGCAACCCTACTGGATAAATTTACATGGTGAAACATGTAAAATGAATTACATGAAATATCTTCAAAATGAGAGCTAATAAAAAATTTTCAGGGTTATATTCATGTTCAGCACACCGAGATACTACAGATTAGGGCCTTTTTAAGTCAGTAACAACCTCACTGTTGACCAGTGTTATTTTTCTCTTCCTTGTTACTCTCTTCTATTGATGTAGCATTTATTCTATTTCCTTCCAGAAAGAAAGGTACAAACAGTGTACATTTTTTTAAACTTCAAACGTTGAAAAACACTTCTTAGTTTGTCTGGGTATAAAATTCTAATTTAAAACTAATTTTCCTTGTATTTTAAATTCTTCATCCATTGTTTTCAAGCCTCCAATATTTCTGTTGAGAAATCTGGTATACTTCTTACATCTAGTCAATTGACTGTAATAGTTTTTCTTCTTTGAAGACTTTTAAGACCTTAACTTAGGGATTCTAAAATTCCATGATGACTTGCCTACACAGGTCTCCCTGTATCCAGTGTGCTGGACACTCAGTGGTCCCTGCAACCAGGAAACTGATGTTCTGAAAACCACCTGCTGCTGTTTTTTTTAAATAACATTTACGCTCTTTTTCTTCCATTCCTCTTTATTGAATTCCCATTAACCAAACATCTCATCCTTTTTTCCCATTTTTCAGCTCTATATATTTTTCTTTTCCACTTCTTGGGAAATGATTTCCTAGACATATTTTACAAATCCATCTACTGACATTTTAATTTCCACCACCACATTTTCAAAAGTAAAAAAAAAAAAGTATTATTCTCATAGCTTCCTAATCTTCATTAATATGATAGATTTTCTTTGGAGAATCATAACTGTATCATTTGCCATGTTTTTCAGCTTTCTAGATTGTCTTTTTTTCCCATTGTTAGTTTTGTTCTCCTTTATGTTAGAGGCTTTCTGGAAGTATTTACAGATTCACAGCTGTCTGATTATATTTAAGAATGAGGGGCTAAACAACAGAATGACAGTTTCTTATGTCTGAGTAGTGATTACCAACTGCTGGACCTCATGAGAGGGCTAGTGATCCAGCAGGACCCACTGTTTCATGGAAGAATCCCAACTGCCAGTATTCACAGCCTTTTCTCTCATAGTAACCAATTTCCTCAGAAAGAAACCCTCTAATGTGTTGGCAAGGTATAAGCTTAGAAGACAACATTCTGGGAGCTAAGTGGAAAGGAGGGGCTGAAGTCGCATTCTTCATACAGTCTTTCTCTTAATTCCCATTTCAGTGGATGTCCAAAGAACAGAGTCCATTTCATCTCCAGTCTTCTAACAGAGGAGCCACTCCACTCCTTATATCTGTAAGGAGATCTCCTTATATCTTCTTATATCAACTCCTTATATCTCTTTATACCCCCTTATAAGGGGAGATCTGGAGCATTTCCAATCAGGTTCCTGTTCTTAGAGTCATCAGAACTCACCTCTAATTGCTCCGTCTTTTGGGAATTGTGCAACATGAACTGGCCTTCCTTCTCACTACTGTCCCTTGCTGCAATCAGAGTTTTCAATTTCTGTACTCTTCTAGTCAGGTATCACTGGCCAGTCTGCTTTACATCTCCTAAAACTTTGTTGAAGTCTTTTGTCTGCCATTGTCTCCTCTTACCTACTCTTCATGCTTATAAGTATATTCCTACTTATAGTTCTCTCGCAATTTTATTAGCCTTCCAAGTGGCATCAGTGGTCATTCAGGTGGTATTACCCTTCTCAAGTTGAACTTTTTTTACTGCGGTTTTTCTAGAATGCTTTCTGATTTAAAAACACGTGTAAAACTGAAAGGTGAAATTTTGGTGGTGGTGTTTCAAAGAAATGCAAATAGGATGTTAGGTAAGCAGTTTAATTTTCATCATATGTATTTCTATAGATTTTCAGAGTCACGAACTTGTATTACTTTATTACTTAAAATCAGATTCACTTTTGAGCTATTAAAAATAAAAGGTAATAGATACTTGTTATAGAAAATGTAGAGAACTGGTTCTTTGAAAAAATAAACAAATAGACAAACCACTAGCGAGGCTTACAAAGAAAAAATGAGAGAAAACACAAATAAATAGGATCATAAATGAAAAAGGAGAAATCACAACAGACACAGCAAAAATCAAAAAAATAATCAGAGACTACTATAAACAGCTATACGGAAACAAGTATAACAACCTAGAGGATATGGACAAATTCCTAAAACTATACAATCACCCAAAGCTAGACAAAGAAGATATAGAACACCTAAACAGACCAATCACAAGTAGTGAAATTGAAACAGTAATTAAAAACCTCCCCCAAAACAAATGCCCAGGACCAGAGGGTTTCACAAATGAATTCTACCAAACATTCAAAAACGAAATAGTCCCTATATTACACAAACTCTTTCAAAAAATCGGGAAGGAAGGAATACTACCAAACACATTCTATGAAGCAAATATTACTCTAATACCAAAACCAGACAAAGACAATACAAAAAAGAAAACTACAGACCAATCTCCCTAATGAATACTGATGCAAAAATATTCAACAAAATCTTGGCCAATAGGATCCAACAATGCATCCATAAGATAATACACCACGACCAAGTGGGATTTATTCCAGGGACACAAGGATGGTTCAACATCCGAAAATCAATCAATGTAATCCAACACATCAACAAAAAGAAAAATA
>PVIJ01008758.1:0-71773 GCA_004024925.1 Scalopus aquaticus
CTTATAACAGGACTATAGGGAGGCCGGGTGGGAGAGAGACACTCAGCGGTGGGGGAGGGGGGAGGGGAGGATAAGGGCACAGGATGGAGGAGAGGAGAATACAGGGGACCGTGGAGATGGATCACGGGTGAATTGGTGGTGGGCTGCCCAAGGGGAATACAAAATGTAAAAGACATAAATAACAATAAAAAAAATGGAAGGAAAAAAAAATTATATGTATTATAAAATGATCACCTACCTCAATAAGTCCAGTTTACATCCACTATCATACATAGTTACAATTTTTTCTTACGGTGAGAACTTTGAAGATAGTCTCCATTATTAACTTTCAAATAAACAATGTACTATAGTCACCATTTGTACAGCTCATCTTACACTTATTTTTTATTATTATTTTTATAATTGGATGTTTGCACAATTTGATACTTTTCACTTATATCTTTTTTTTAAGATTTATTTATTTATGCATACAAACTGGGGCACAGGCCAGAGGCGAGGGACAGTGAGACGATTCACCAGAGACAGAGTGGGGAGCAGAACAGGCAAAGCGATGGAAATGCATTGCTGAGGGGAGCAATGTGCGAGGCAGGAGAGGTCTGCCGTACCGTGTGGGAATCTCCCAGGCCAGGCGTCGAACTCGTGTTGCTGCTGCTGACAGCTCCACAGCGCAGCGCTCAACCACTGCACCACCAGGGAGGCCCCAATATATCTTACTTCATTTATAATCTGAATTTTTAAGGTAAAGAGATTCTTTATATATAATGTGTGGATTCAGATAATGCACAGTGACTTTAAGCCTAGTGGAGATAAAAATTGGCAAGTAAGGTTTCTACCTGGGTCTTTCTGCCTAATCTCATTTTCTGTACACCTGTATTTACTTAGAGATGAAAAGAAAATAATGAGAACACCTGCCTTATTGTGTTGCTGTGAAAAACCAAGTGTGTTAATCATGGAAAGTTTTTAGCAAAATCCCTGGGGTATAATAAATGGTTTTCTAAATAATAATAATAGTGGGGAATATACTATAGTGACAGTAATATTTAGTATTAAATCAAGAGCAAACTCATGACTACCAAATTTTAGGTGTTTTAGTCATTAAATAGATGTTATCACTGTACAGTGGCATATTTCACAAAGACTTTATAGTAAAAGGGGTCAGGGAATTAATTGTCTTGATAGTTACTAAGATCCCAAACCAATCCACAATCCAGCCTTTCTACTTCATTCTTCTACCACTCCTGGCTTTGCTTTTAACTGCAGCAACCTATGAATTATCCTTGCAACCTAACAAGGTTTTCTGATAAATCCTGTTGTGCTATGCAAGGCGCAGTACAGGTTCCCTATGATTCAGGCAGACAGGTCAAGGAGGGAGCCCTTGGTGGCTTTTAGTCTTTTAATGATCTTTTGTAGTACGATAACCAGATACAGGGCAGGCAGGGTGGCCGGGGAGCCAGGAGGCTGGCAGTGCCCCAACCCCTCAGCGAATCTTCACCCTTTCTGGGCTCTCTGGTATGTCTTGGGGTCTCTCTGCTGCACCCCAAATGGTCCTCTGCCACCACACTCTGTGCTCTCCTACTGCCGTTTCTTCTGCCACTGCTGCTGCTGCGGACACTTCTTATATCCTCGGCCTCCAGGCCCAGTTGCACCCCCTAATGCCCACGCACGCCACACTCCAGGTGTCTGCACGAGGCACACATGCAGGAGTGCAGGTGTCCAGGTGTCCGTCATTAAATATAATGGCAGTAGGGTGGAAAACCCTGATGCCTCTTTCATTTACCCTACAATGCCTGAAAGCATATCCTTCTTGAAATACTATCGCTCATAAATACAGCTAGTTCATTTGGATCACATAAATTCTTTGGTCTAATTGGATAAGGAGTGAAATATTACTCAAAAGGAGAAGGGAAAATGAATTTCTATGCAACAAAAAGAGCAAAATTCAACGCAGTATTCAATGTAATGTTTAGCCAGTTCTACTTATAATTTGAAAGAATATTGAATGCACTATAGGTGAAAAACAAATCAATCCATAAGTTCTTTACCAAACAGAATATTATAATGTTCTATTTTAATTTGTGTCTTTTACTCAACCATAGTTAATAATTAAGCTGGTCTGTGGTCTCTAAAAAAAAGAAGTTTAAATAATTCAAATTCAGTTGTAAAATTACAATAGGGCAGGATAGTTTTTAAATTTGAAATTCAATTGCAACCTGGTCACAAACTATATGAGAGAATAATGGAAGTGGTCTGCCACTGGAGATGTTTTATTATTTATCATGGAATGTAAATGACATGCTGCACACCATCAACATAAGCAATTTACAGAAACCATATTATGGGCATGAGAGTTATTCATTACAGTAGGTGTCTGACTTGCATTGAAGGATGACGGTTTATGCCTCTCTGCAGAATTTCATTTATTAATTTATTTATTTTTCTATCTACCAAGGTCACTTCAAATGTTCACCGTTTCAAATGACATATTAGTATATAATATTGGTACTTCACTGAAAGTTCATTTCCCGACTAATATTCTTGTACACATTTCTTGAAGTATTTTTTGTAATATTGGAATCAGGTTCAGTGAAAACAGTTTAGGCCAGTTCTATAAAGTTTGAAGGCATAGCCGTAAATTTAAGAATCTTGTGAGAAGAAACACAGGGTTCACCCCAGAATAGGACCATGTCCTTGTTTCTAAATCAAATTGTATAGTCTGGAGACTAGTAGTTCTATATTTAGAGTTGGTTATATGTATTTGGAACATAGCAATATAATGCATTAACAGACTAAAACATAAAAATAATTGGTATTTCATTCAATTAAAAGTAAAAATAGGGCCTTCCTGGTGGCGCAGCGGTTAAGCGCTGCGCTGTGGAGCTGTCGGCAGCAGCGATGTGAGTTCGACGCCCAGCTGGGGAGAATCCCGCATGGTGCGATGGACCTCTCCTGCCTCGCCCGCTGCTCCCCTCAGCAGTGTATTTCTGATCTGCCTGTTCTGCTCCCCACTCTGTCTCTGGTGAAGGCTCTCACCACTCCACACCTCTGGCCTGTACCCCAGCTGTATGTATAAATAAATAAATCTTTAAAAAAAAAGTAAAAATATATGTGTTAATAAATAGCAGTGCTAATAATCCAAATTGGTAATGCTATTATCAATCTATATGGAAAGCCAAAATAATAATTAACAGGATGCTTCTGAAGCATCAATCTAGAGGCAGGAGGAATTCATTGGAGAAATAAATACCCTACCCAGGAAATTATGAGACTTGTTGAAGTAGATCTATCCTTTTCCTAAGAATACATTGTCTCTTTATCCTGGAGACTGCTGACTATTATTTCTGATTTTTGAGCCTCCATTCTCTAATATTCACCCTGACAACAACCACAAAATAATTTTTAAATCAGTGTTTAAAAGGATCAATTAAAGTTTTCTATTTGACTTTACAATCACATTATAATTGTATTTCTTTCTAGTTTTGTGAATCCAAGAGTTTAAATTTTTCATTATTTGGGTAACTAAAATATTTGCATATGGATTTCAAAATTTCAAGCCTCGTAAATTATCCACTATGTCTATAATAATGAATGTATTTGTCTATGAGACCCCATATTGAGCACAAAATGTTCTTTTTTTTAAGATTTATTTTTATTTATGCATACAAGCTGGGGTACAGGCCAGAGGCGTGGGGCGACGAGAGGGTTCACCAGAGACAGAGTGGGGAGCAGAACAGGCAGATCAACGGAAATACACTGCTGAGGGGAACAGCGGGTGAGGCAGGAGAGGTCTGCCACACCATGTGGAATCTCCCTGGCTGAGCGTGGAACTGGCATCGCTGGTGCCCATAGCTCCACAGCGCAGTGCTTAACCGCTGTGCCACCAGGGAGGCCCGAGCACAAAATGTTCTTAAAACCAGCCAAAAGACTAAGACTAACAAGAAAGAAAGAAAAAAAAATGTTTATAGTTCAAGGCAACACAACTGTTTTGAGTATGAGATCTAAAATACAAACCAGTTCAATAACTGAAAATTAAATAACATAATTTTCACTTCTGAAAATACATCATAATGGAAATTTTGATTCAGTCATTTTTGGAATAGGAAGAGTGGAATTACTCAGAAAATATATCAGAAAATGATTGTCATTGTTTGGGATATTATTTAAAAACTTAAAAATTACTAGATCTGCCATGGTCTTTAGGACAAATAAATCAACACAAATACTTAGTGCAACTGATGGCAACAACAGCTATATTATTTTAAAATTAACTTCATTATTCCTTTAGGCACTTTTTTAATATTTGAGAAAAAAAATTCAGACTCATATATTTTCCTTTTATAAAATCAAAGCTGAACCTAATAATAAACAAGAATTTTATCCTGAAGATTATATTATGTGCACTCATATATATGTGTATATAGAGAGAGATTCTTTCCACTGCACACATCCAAATTCATATTTGAATAATATGTGACATATAGTGTTACAATTAATACGCTTAAGAAACACAGAAATAATATAAAATAGAAGTACTTTTGAAGGGCCTCACTGGTGGTGCAATGAGTTAAGTCTCAGCTCTATGAAGCTATCCTCAGCCACTGCAGCACAGTTTGATCCCTGCGAGGGAGCTTCCCATATGATGCAGCAGACCTCTCCTGCCTTGACCGCTGCTCCCCTCAGCAGTGTTTCAGTCAATGTTCCTGTCCGGCTCCCCACTCTGTCTCTGGTGAGTACTATCACCAACCCACACCTCTGGCCTACAACCCAGTTCTTGTATGCATAAATAAATCTTTTTTAAAAAAAGAAGTGTTTTTGAAGGTATGACTGTATTAAATAGAATCAATTAGAGGGCACATTCTACTTTGAAGGATACCAAGTCAGTGTTTTATAAATAATGACAAATGTAGTATTAATGGAGATTTTGAAAATTATATTCTTTAAATAAACTTTCAAAGCAATACTTAGTCAAGATTTCCACCATTTGTGTATATAACATATATCTATAACAGCATTATATAACAGATATGAATGTGTATGACACAAACGTATTTACACAGAGATACAGCTATATGCCAATATAATTTAATGTCTAAACACGAATATCTAATAGATTGGCTTAAATAGACCCACTTTGCCACTTTGAACTCCTGTGCATCAATTTGCCTTATTATATAAGCTGTGGAATGTAAATTACGAGCGAACTGTTTTTAACTGGCAATGATGCTTGAAAAAAACTTAAAAGTAGATGCAGTGCAGAAATAATCTTTCCTAATTTGGAACAACACATATCAAGTAGGATTAATAGGCTATTAGCCTTTGCATTTATTATAATGCTCTGACATTTTATCTACCACATATGAGTTCATCGGGAAGGTGAAAACAGCAAATATCCTTCCATTTATCATGTGATACAGAATAAGATGGCAAATTGCTATTCTGGTCATTAACTTATGGAAGAGTTAAAAATTTCTGTAAATAGCAACTATAATGAATGTTCAAGTTCATTTACCATGCTGAAATAAACCTGCATTCCAATAGTTTCTCCACCTCCAGTCATCAGTAAAGCTTTGAAATTTGACTAGGGAAAATATTTTATTAATATTTTGTTCTCAGGTTAAGGTATACCTATTAATTAAGATGCCTGCATTGCGCCTAGTATGAGATAAAAAATGATTAGGATTTATAAAAAGCAGTTTTTATAGTTATGCAGTTTATTTTGCTTTTATTTTTCATCACACTTAAAAAAATATTTTTATATTAAAAATTAACAGAAGAGACTAGATACAGAATGATACTAGCTTTTGTTTGTGACAAACATGTTCGACTTATTCTTTTTAAATTAATTTATAATAAAATAGGGATTAAGTTTTTATAATGTGCCAGGATAGACTCTGATAACATAGTGATAAATGAAATAAAGAAATTTAATGTATCGTATAGACCCAGGCAGCAGAGGTGAGTAGCTTGGTGAAGTGGTCACATTTGATCCAAAGCCTGACTGGAAGGGGGAGTTAAACAAGAGACTACCATGAGAGTCTTTTGAGATGTGAAAACAACTTTGCAAAGCCACAGGATAGTATAGTTGAAATATTTGAAGATAAGCCAAAAAACCAAGTTAGGGGAGAAATCATGGGAAGGGGTTAGATTAGAACCCTGTGTCTTGTTTCCATACTCATAAAAATTCTGCTAGATTTCAGTCATAATTATCCCCTTTTGGTATTTTGTAAGTAACTTTTGGTATTTTGTAAATAACTATTTGCAAATAAATAGGATTGCAAATATTACAGGGCAGAGTGAGGGGTACCCCAGAACTCTCAAACCTACCTGCTTTAAATAGGTTCTGCCATACACCGCATCAAGTGTGTAAGATCTTTAATGAAAAGGAACTTTAATACAATAATGTGCAATAAAGAGAAAGGAAAGAATATATGGTTTCCAAATCAAGCACCCAAAGTAACCCTTGCCCTCATGAGTAAATACCCAGCCAAACAGGGTTGGCCCAAAGTAGGGCCACTGAGGCTGAAAATCTGCCACAAGCCTAAGGCACCTTCTGGTGGGGACCCATAGGAAAGGGAGAGAAGGAGTCCAGCAAAATAAAAATCAAGACAAAAACTGCCATTGTTAACCTTCCCATGGGTCTCTCACCCACATCTGTTTCAACCTGTCCAAGACCAAGAAGTAAGCACAGCTTCTTCACACATCTCTCTGCTGCATGTGCCTCCCCCAGGTCTTCTTATTCGCCATCTGTCTTCCTTCCTTTTTCAGTCTCCTCACCAGCTTCTCCTCTAGTCTCCCCTACTCCCTGGTCATCTCCAACCTTCCTTGGGTGGGGCAGGGAACTTGGAACCTCCCTTTCCCTGGGGACCACTGTATTACATGGATAACACATCACAAATAAGCTACCTACTCAGTCACTTGAGTAAGACTTACAATTAATCTAATAAAAATTAATGTTAGAGCAAGTCAGTAAGTGGTGGCGGCTTAGAGTAGAAAATTTTGGATGGAGGTGTCATAAGACCCAAGAAACTGGAGGTAGGAATTGAAATGATTAATAATTTCATTAAACCAGCTATAGAAATGAAGACTCCTTTAGCATGGTCTGAGATGGGGATATGGGAATTGTAGAAAATACCTGTAGGCACAGACTGGAGGTGGGGGTGTAGAGATTGAGGACCATTACAGAGATTCACCAGTCTTTACAAATTAACCCAACCAGAAAAGACAAATTCATGCTATTTGCAGCAACATGGATGAGACTGGGACAGATTATCTTAAGAGAAGTGAGCCAGAAGAACAAAGATAAATACATTATGGTTTCACTTCTATGTGAAATATAAAAAAACAATGTCATATATTTTGCTTTTATTTCATTTTCATCACACTTAGAAAAATATTTGTCGCATTCAGAATTAACAGAGGAATAAGGTAATATCTGATGATAAGAGGAGATAAGGTAATACCTAATGGATGTATCCCAATATTACATCAATTAATTAAATTCAATTAAAAAAATTAAAATTGTACTATAAAAACATGTATTTAGAAGTAATGAGATATTTACAGTAATGAAATGTTAATCTAAAAAATTGGAATGTCTACAATATGGCTAATGGTTGAAAATTAGTTGTGTCCTTTTTTGGTACAATAATTAACACAGTCCAAATGTGGAAAATAATCCCCCCAAAAGTAGAAAAATCTAGTCCCCTGAATCCTTTCACTGACACACTAGACTAATATCTATATAAGATATTGAAAAGGAAATTTATATTCAACAGCAGTGTAGAGCCAGAAAATTACTTATATGCTGCACAAACACAATTTCTCAATATTGAATTATTTCTATACAATAAATGAGTAACATAATTCCTTGAGCTAAAGTTTTTTATTTTGTCTGAAAGAGATCAGTGAGTAAATAAGAAACCATACCAAAATGCAGAATCATTTCTACAAATGCATCACTGAGATATTTTTAACTGTGACATTTCATTAATCTATGCTATAAATTAAGCAAAGACAAGGTATAATGAATTTCATACAGCATGATTAAGTACCTGGATCAGGATTAAACTCATTAAGTTAAACTAATAATTTAATAACTGTTAATGTAACTTCAAGAGAACATACTTAAACAGGATTTACAATTTTAGTCACATACAATTTCAAAGCAAGAATGTATCTTAATACGGTAACATTTTCTTTGTATTATTTCTAACACACCCACTTGTATACTTTTTTTCACATAAAACACTGTGATTATGACGGTTATATTAGGTATTCAAAGTATTTTTTTTTGGATTTCATCAACATTTTAGCTGAAATATATTTAATGAGCACTAGTGGTTATTATTTTATGTAATATTACTAGTGAAAAAAAGACAATGTAATGTTTCATCATCTACATTCAGATTAATTAAAGCAGCTCTAAGTTAAGTTCACATTTCTCTTTTCACTTATGCTTCATATTTAGAAAATAGAAATCTTAACTCAAAACTTTGGGTAACTGAAAAGATAAAAGATAAGCTGCACCATCAGAGAATCTAGATGCTAACATCAAAATTGATGATAATTTTATGAAGAGTTTTATTATTACTTTCATCAAATAGTCAATTTAATTCAAATTTAATTTCAGAATGTTTTAATTTGGGAGATAGTGACAAATTAATTTTATATTAAATTTTACTTTGGGTCTAGAAAATATGTTTTGTTGTGGATATAGTATATAATTTTTTAATATGTTCAATAACAATATGGGCACATATATGGATATAATTTTACTCCTAGCAGTTAATATCAAGTACTGGGAAAATCTAATGTTGTATTTTGTATTACTACCTAGTCTTTTAAAAAAAAAAACCTCTAGCTTCTTATTCTAACATCACTGCATTTTGGTCTAACATTTAAATATTTGAGTTTTCAAGATACTGAATATATTCTTAAGATACTTAAACAGAATAGTTTGGAATCCTAGCACATGTATTAATTTTCAGTCACAGATTCTGGTACAAAAAAAAATGTACCATTTTTTCCTCTACCTTAATTGAGTTTTCTAGAATCTTGAATTCTTTTCTTCTCATTGGGTATTTAAATGAGCCACTTTCAATAATAACAATCTGATTTCAAAGATTACTAATACGTCAAGTTTATTAATCATATGCAGGTATAAAACTTTGCCCAACTTTTTTCTATATTTCTCTCCCTTCCCCTCCTCCCTGTTCTATAAATGAATATGTGTATAAATATAAATAAATATGTAAGATTGTATATACACATATGCATTTCTTTTCTCTCTTTTTTTTGGCAAATAATTTTGAACATGTACTCATGTTTTAGACACTGGAGGTACAGACACGAGTAAGGTAGTCATCAAGTCATTAAGTCATATTTGGGAAAGAAGATAAACAACAAATAAGGAGATGAACAAGCAAGACATTTTAAATAGTATTCTAAGTTTTATAAATAAAAGTGAAGATAATTAAAAACAGTGGAATCTATTTTGGAAATACATACAATAGGACTATGTTACTAACAAGACAGAATGAAAGGAAATTAATTAAATATAATTCCTATATTTTTATAACAGCTTTAATTGCCAGTTATTGTGACCAGTAACTTTGCTTAAAAGAGAATCAATAATTCTATTCATAAACCTTAACAACCATCTTAGCATTTGATTTTTGTTTTGCATTTTATAGAAATTTAGCTGTAGAATTAAAGAAACCATCAAACCTTGTAATTTGATTTAGGGGTGATCAACAGAAAAATACTGAAAAAGCAGCAAGTGTAGGAAGAGATAGAGATTTGGGGAAAATTGTGTGGATTATGTTGAGTACGTTAGGAAAGATTTTTTTTCAGCTGCTACTAATAAAAGTCAAAAATAGTTATTTAATTAGGATAGGAGTTCAGTGTTGTCTCAAATAAAATGAAATAAAGAAATAGGCAATACAGAGCTACCCAGGCAATTTCATGTAATGAGGGTTTGATTTCCTCTTTCTGTGGCACCATTTTTTGTGATCGTCCATACTCCAGGCTGCCTCATCGTAGATGAAATACAACCATCAAAGTTTTAAACACAATTTTGTTGCACACTTGAATAAGATTCAGTACAAAAGCTTATACTCCAGACAACATGTGGGCAGTGGCACACAAAACTATGTAAACAAGGTGGCCATTTTAAAAGAAATTTCTATAAACCATACCTAACGACATCTTCTACATATTGCTTATCAAAACCTAAAATCAAGGGCAACTATATATCTCAGGAAATAGAAAACTCAAGTGAGTGAAGTATGTACACAAATCAATTTGTAAAGCTGTGCTTCCAAAATTATATACTTATGCAAACAAATGATAAATCAATAAAATGTTTTTTTAAAAAACAAATGAACACCATTTGCAGAAAAATAAAGTTCAGAAAGGGACATAAAATAATATACTAAAAATAGTAATAATTAAGCTTATTCATTTAAGCATAAGAGAGAAAAAAAAAGATTTTTCAACAAGGGACATTGTTGTCCTTAAGGAAATCATGGTTCTATTACTAAGGACTATTTATTCTCTGAATTATCTCTAGTGTTCCCTGAGTGACATATTTTACATCCATCTGCCTATTTGACACTTGTACTGAATATACAGTAAATATTTATTGTTTCTGTACGTAAAATATATTTGTAAAACAAATGTTAATATTCAGTATTTGACTAACATATTTCTCAATATATCAAGTACAGAATTGACATTCTTTCCTTCCAAAGTTCTCTAGTTACAAAGTTATACATTCCATTTATTGGGAATTCCATTATTCTAGTTGCTCAAGTGAAAAAACCCAGAGTTACCATTGATTTTTTTTTTCACACACTACCTCTAGTGTATACCTCCCATTTGCTAAATATCTAGATTCCAAACCACTTTTTATCACCTCTGATGCTAATGTGTTACCAAAACTACACCTGGAATTTATAGAATGATTTGAGCTGCTCTCTAAGCTTCATTCTTGCTTCCTTCTACTTTATTATCAATAGCAGCCTGATCCTTTAAATATGAAATACAGATCGTCATTCTATTATCTCTCTTATTTTGACTTTTGCTGCTTTTCCTTCAATTATTCTGTTCCCAGCAATCTGTGTTCCTCACAATTTCTATAACAGGCCTACAATGGTAACTTTGGCCTAAAATCTTTGTAATGGCTGAACCTTTGTTGAAAGTGTGATTCTTCAATTAATTTGTAAGTTGTTCTGCATATCCCTTATGTCTTCGCTCAAGTTGTAATTAACCAATAAGAACTTTCTCTGACTGTTCTATCTAAAATTGTTGCATGTCATCTCCCTGAATAGTGTTATTAATCCCTTTTTCTTATCTCCTATGTCACTATTTTATATACCAATATTTAGTTATTTATACAGGTATAGGTATACCTACCATATTTAAAAATAAGATTTAAGAGGTAGGGATTTTGTGTGCTAGAACTCTAGTGACTAGAAGATTACTAATCACATAATAAGTGTTAATTAAATAGCTAATGAGTGAGTGGATGAATAAATGAAAAGTATATATATATATATATATATATATATATATATATATATGTATAAAGCAAAAAGGATAGTAGGTTTTGCACAATAGATACCATTTAATGCCACAGTTGGAAAATGCATTTGAGATGCCCACCTGACATGAAGACAGTAATGTTAGAAGTACTTTGCTAGAGCTCAAGGGAAAAATATGGGTTGCAATATTTTAGTGTACAGGTGGTATCCAAAGTAACAGGTAACTGATAAATGCATGAGGGTAAGAAAATTTACTTTAAACAATTCAAAATTTGGATGAATCCATGATTCCTGAGCTCATATTTAAAATTTATCTATATAGAATAAGGAGCTTAAATTAGGTTATATATAATTCCTTTTCAAATTTAAAAAGATTATATCCAACTAAGACAAATCCTCTTCCACCTGGTACTCTAGCAATAATAATTTCTTAGAGACATGGTTTTAACTCTTATTATTAACAATATTTGAAGAATATTACTTTGGATTTTTTCCAAATCTACAACTTTATAGATGTTAGCTAGTAAGACAAAATTTTAATACAAGGTAACTTTACACTCAAATACTTTAACTTAAAACTGAATATGAAACCACTATTGCTCAATTTTGTGACACTGCTGAAGAACAACAACGAAGGGAAATTCTTCCTGCGCGTAAAATATCAACCAGTACATAGGGTTTTTGATTTTGCTAAGAAGAAAAAATGGCTGGATGTCCAATAGTATAACCATTCTTGAACTCTGGCCAAATGGTTTGGTGGAAAGACTACGGACTGGGAAGGAAAATAATTGGAAAATTTATGATAAGGAATTCTGGGCAAGAGGTACATGGAAATAATTCCATTCCAAGGCTAACCTGATTACAGACAGAGCTAACTGCCCAATCAGCCAGCAGCAGAGACCTATACTGAATCCCCATTAGGTCACTATTCCCCACGGTAATCAGCCACTTACCAGATTTACAGATTGGTTAGATTGGATGACTTCCAACATAGAGGGGGTGTTTTTATTGGAATAGATACTGTGGATATATGTTTGTCTTTCTTACGTGTTATGATTTTGCCAAAACTAATACTTGTTTACATACAGAATGTCTTATCCATTGTTATAATACTCCACACAACATTGCTTCTGATAAAACATCTCATTTCACAGCAAAAGAAGAGTGATGATGGGCTCATACTTGTGGGATTCATTGGTTTTACCATGTTGCCCATCATCTGAAGCAGATGGTTTAATGGAATTATGGAATGGTCTTTGGAAGTCATGAAGATAATATTCCTAACCTTCTATGAAGAAGTATACAGCTTAATACAAGGGCATCAATATCAGGGCATCGATTTTCCCCATTTATAGAACTACTCCTGCCTAAATTTCCAGCCTGTTTGCTTGCCTTACAGATTTTAGACCTGTAGTCACATCACATGAGGTATAAGTGTGTGGTTTCTTAAATCAGTACTTAGGCCCTTGGGTACAACTGATTTTGCTAACTTCAATCAGATATATTAATTCCATTGCATCCTCTTTTTAAAAAATATTTGTTTATTTATGCACACAGAGCTGGGGTGTAGAGGTGTTCGGGGATGAGCATATTCACCAGAGACAGAGTGGGAAGCAGAACAGGTGGATCGACTGAAATACACTGCTGAGGGGGAGCAGTGGGCGAGACAAGAGAGGTCTGCTGTGCCATGTGGGAAACTCCCTGGCTAGGGATGGAACTTGTGCTGTAGTGGCTCCTGATATCTTCATAGTGCTGAGACTTAACACCTTGCACCACCAGAAGGCCCAATTTCCATTACATCCTTTTTAGGTACACTAGCATCCTTGCAACTTGGAAATATTCTAGACCTGCTGTTGCCCCAGAATTTTTCACTTGCTCTTCCCTCTGCTAGTAATGGTGTTTCTATAAACATCTGTAGAATTCACATTCTTACTGCCTTAAGATCTTCCTTTAGGTCTTACTCAAGTTGTTGCTGTCTCATTAAGTCTTCTTCAAATACACTCCCAAATCCATTGTCCTTTCTTGCTTTATATTTTAGTCCTCAGCGTTTAGATTATTTAATTTCCATAAATTTTCTTTATCTTGTTTGTGTCTTTCTTATTGAAATACAAGCAAGGGTCTCCATCTCTTTAATTTTTTTTTTTGTTTTGTTTTCCAGAGACTTGAAAGGTGCTTGATATGTAGACGTTGATTAAAAAAAATAAATCATACATTTTTATAGTTCTGTGTTATGCATATATGGAGAAATCAAATGGGAAGGGATGATGGAAATAATGTCATAAAATTGGTATTCTCTATGAAATCCTTGAATTTTATACATGAGGAGAACTGAGATCCATAGTTCTACTACCTTGCTAAAGTTTATATATATAATGTGGGACAAGGCAAAAATGATTTGAATTCTGATTCTTAGAAATGAAAATTAAAAGTACAACCTCTGACTCTTCCATGAGCATTCATCTATATAAATTTAGAAGAAATGGAGAGAAAAAGGCTCCACATTATTCTTAAAAGTTAATAAAACCAAATTCAGTTGCTACCATGTAAGTTTCGAATAGCAATGGATATTTTAAGTCAACACCAGCACTTGGGGGGCTAATATCCATATACTGTTATTTATTTTAGATTACAAGACCAAGAATACTGAACTAAAGCTATTTAAAACAAGCAAGTTGTTAAAATTTCATTTCCTTTTGCCGCACAGGCAGATATAGTACAAATTAAAGTTTCACATTTATTGAGTTCTATATAGTCTATATGTAAAGAAATTTTCTTGAGGAAAAAAAACTGCAGTGTTTTAGAGAGAGAAGAAGCAAATTTTCACTTTATTTAAAAACAACACATTCTAGTATCAGTATCATCATTAAATGTTCTGGAACAAAATTTCTCTCTCCCCACCCCCCTTCTCTCTTATATTTCATCTTATATTGTTATACTATATATTAATATGAAATATTATTTATCAATTATCATTTCAGTGTTGTAAATTTCCTTAATAAACTTTATGATCATCAGTGCTTAAGTGATTTGTTGTGGTAATTCAGTCTCCAAAACACAACTGGTTCTGTTGTGTACTGAAATAGTTAAGATGTCTTCTCAACTGAGTTACTTACTCCCAGAGAGTGACTTATGGGGTCTATTAACTTCAACGAGATTACAAATGAACAAAAGGAATTGACCTGCCTTGTTTGAAATATATCCTAATCTGTTCCATTCAAGTGGGAAGCATGAAATAGATTTGTATGTAATTTATAGATCCCAAATTATCTGCACTTAATCAATAGTTATTGAGCACCTACTATGTGAAACACATGAGATAGCCACATTGGAGAATACAACTACATAAAACATACTGTCTCCTGGATGATTTACACTGTTGGACTTTTCCAATAACGTCCCTGAGTTTATATGCTAGAAAGGTGTAGGAAAACATTAATTCTAAAAGAAAGATAAGAAAAGAAGGAAATAGACAATGCTCAAAGTACTGAACTAAGTATCTTGGTGAGCACAAGTGAGTATAATACATTTAAGTGTCTAAAAAGGAATGGTATGTTTATAGTTATGATATGTTTATAATTATTCAGTAGTGTAGTTTGTGTGTGCTGAGGTAATGTATTATACTCTATGCATTGTCCTAACATTTTAAGGGCATATATAATCTAATAAAGAATTAATGAAATTTTATTTTCTCTCAAATGATAGGCACAATGAGTAAACATTAAGTAAATTTATAACCATTTTAATATACATTAATATTTTATTGCAACTTTCAAAAGATCCCAACTGCATAGATTTCATTATCTTAAGGTACAGATTAATGAAATTCTGAGTGTTCATTCCATCTTTAAAACTAGTACTTCTATTATGATAGTATGTCTGCAAATAATTTTTGAAAATAATGCTCTTGGTTCCAATTTTTAATATATTTTCATATGTGAAATAATCCCAATTCCAGATTTCATTAATTTCAAGGAACTTATTCTTTCTAGACATTGTTTATCTTGCATATTATACCTACTTTTGTTGTTATCAGGCTGAAAGTATCAGGCCACGATAAAATGTACAAAAGTGGCTAATTGGAGAAATTTTAATTTAGAAGTTTAAGGATCAACAATATCAATAACTTTATTTTATGATTATTTTGAAAGTCAATTTCAGAAAAAAATATTGAGACGTTTATTATTGAAACAATAGGAATTATGAGAATATTCAAAGATCCAGAAAAAAATTCCTAAGCCAGGAGTCCCAAGATAAAAATGTTTTTTTAAAATATGTATTTACAAGCACATTTAAGATCACTATAGATATGTATAATTATCTTGATATTATTTGATTAGTATTAATAATTTCTCATTTGTAAAACGCTATTTCATAGCTGCTTTAATTCAGTATCTGACATAGTATTTATTGAAAAAAATCAGATTTTTACCATTTATGTAAGAACTAAGAAAAGAACTAAGGTTTTTATCAGCGTTATATACTATTTGCTCCTAGAATGAAGATATATGAATATACCTCTAAATAAAATACACTGTTATAAAGGAATGTTAGCTCAAAAAATATTAGATTTGAGAAGACTATTACATTTTTCCTCTTCAATTTGTAAATTATAAATTTAAAAATAAATCCATAGGAAGTAATCAGAGATGCACACAAGGTTAATCACCATAAAAATAACTGTTCAATTTAGATATGTTATCAAATCATTTAGACAATGTAATGATCAAGAAATGCTAATCATGTATTATTAAATGATTCTAAATTTATATATTAACTTTTATCTTTAAGACAAAGTATTGTAACTAACAGATTATCAATTTTAACAAAAATTTTAAAGCTTTATTTGTAGAATACTATTATATATATATACATATATATATATATATATATATATATATATGATAAGGTCACAAATTTGACTTTTTTTTTACAGATGATACATCAAAATGGAGTACCGATTAGTACATGGAGTATACGACTAGTGGCTTGTTCTGAGTATATTTTTGCTTGAGCGAGGTCGGTCACTGATAGCAAAATGTGCTGTCTTCTTGATGTACTGAAAGGAGTGGAAAATTACCTAAGACAATAGTCTATTACTTTAATGCACATATGCACTAGTAAAATATTGGAGGAAAACTGTATTTGTCAGTTTTGTGTTCTTTATATAATATTTCTTGGGTTTGAGATTATTTTTTTCATATTCAATACCACCAAAATGTGGTTCTGTTGGGGGGAAAGGATGTCCTGAACAAACTCCACAAATACCACCCCACTCAGACCAAAGATCCAAGACACCAAGGACTACAAATCCCATGATGTCATCGTCACCAAAGAGAGGATTGCTGGGAACTGAGGGTGGAGTTAACCATCCAGGTTTGGTATATAACCAGAATGTGGGCCTTGTGGGTGCTTGGTTTTACACAGGCTTTCAGCATTGCTATTGGGGTTCAGCTCAGCAGAACTGGTAGTGAGAGGGACTGAGACCTGGAGAACTTGGGGAACAGGAAAGGCTGAGACAGGGAACAGTGATTTTAAACAATACAGGAACAGAACAAAAACAAACAAACAAACAAACAAAAAAAACAGCCCCCAGGAAAATGGAAGGGTTTGACTGACATGTTGCTGAGCTAGTCACCACCTGGAGTAAGATCCAGTTCCAGGATAATTGGGGAACAAAAAAACCACCACCATAAACCTTCCTGACCACCTAGTTCCTAATCAATAGGCTGGCACATTGGACAACAGGAATTCTGACAGTATATCGTCATAGAGCTGGAGTAAATGGGCATCCTCCCTTGGACCCCCTCCTGCTGTCAGGAGTTCTTTTTCCCTGCTTCAATAAATCCACATTTGTTTGCTCTCACATTTAGTGTGGTGGCTGTTATTCCTTAACCAGTGTACACACCTGGAACCACGAACATCCACTTTCCTAGGACACATTCACCAATTTATCTCTCTTTCTCTGTGAGTTATTCCTTTCTTCATTTCACCTTTTTGTAAATAAACCCATTATTGACCTTTTGTGTGTGCCTGCAGTTGAATCTCATTATAAGCCCCTTTAAAGCATGCAGGTGAGGACTCACAGTCAGGCCAACACAGTTCACATTGGGGTTGCCCTGTAAGACTTCTTTTTTGAACTATTCATGTAAATTTTAGTGTTATCAGGAAATTAATGTTACAAAGAGCAATCAAAATAAAATTAACTTCTAATCTAAGCCTACTGAGTTTTATTTTATGATTTTACATATTTATTATGTAAAATATTTATATTTATTAAATTTATTTTAAGATCTCTTGGGTTTGATTTCTTTAAAAAAGAAATAAAAGAACTTTTTTCATATGACAAAAAGATTTTTAATTGGCATTCATGGCTTCCATTTTTCTCAGACAATTCTCTTTCCATTATATATCAATCAATGTTATGCTTTTTCTTGAAAAAATACTCAATATGGGTACTCAAGTAACAACTGTTTATTCTTACTCTATATCAAATTCTGCTTATTTTCATTACTCTGGAAGGGATTTATTTTCTCTCTTAATTTTCTTCAGCTATCATTGTGCGGACACACAATACATTTTATTTTCATATTGCATTTTTGCTGTTTTATTGATCTTCCTTTTGATCTCACCCCTTCTAGTTTCGTTTAGAACACTTATTGTTGTGCCGTTGATATATTTCTAATGTTGCTTGAAAAATCTGAATCTTTTTCACACACTATTTGCTATTAACATGCAGTCCAATTTTATCATTTCTGAATCATCCTGTGTTACTAAGAATGTCACTCTTTTCAGAGGACCACTCCAAATCCTCACTTTGCTGCTCACCAAAAGGGCCTGCCCCAGACTAGAACCTCTCGCTGCCTGGAACCTATACTGACAGTCGCCTTGATCAGAGTCTTCATTTTGTGAACTAATCCTATTTTTTCTACTTTATTTCTCCAATTTTAAGATGATATTCTCACAAATATACTGAAGATATTTACATTTGTGTAGATTTTTATAACGTTGTACATTTAAACATATCTGCATTTTCCTATTTTAATCTGTAGTTTGCATCCATATAGACATACAGGTTGAAGCAAAGTTTTAGTTGTTTTTTTTTTACAAATTTTATAAATAACATCGAAATAAAGACTCTTACCAGACACATAAATGTATATTTAATAGTGTTGCATGTCTGAAACAAGTAACACAAAAGTTTTTAAACTAAAAAAATTTAAAAGTCACCTAAGAGTGAAAATCACGAAGGCATGAAAATAGTCACCTAATACTGAAACACTTTACAACCAAATAGCAAAGTGAGTTGTATACTGAGTGCTGAGGCTTGGGGCAGAAATATGAATCATAATCATTACAGGTAATACAGCCTCTTTGTACACAATTTAAGAAACTGAAGTTTACCTAAATACCTACACATGTTAACAACTGACTTTACATAGATTTAAGATCTAAGAATAATTCACAAATCCTCTCTTAATCTTTTGGCATTACACATTTTCTCTTTTTAATTTATAGCTCCAGTTTAACATCCCAACTGCTTCCACTGCTAAGTCTCCTGAACCTTGACTTGGATAACCATACTCATCGTACTGAAAAAAATTATTTTAAGCCTGAATGCTTTCTTTGGCTTTGTTGAATTTATCAGTTCTTCCCAAACCCATCGCATTGCCTTCAACATATTTCAAATTTTTTGAACATAAGCACTTGATTCAGAAAACAAAAGCAATTGTAGGCAACAAACTTCATGAAAATAAGCATGGAAAAGGGATTAAAGAAAGGCACATTTTAAAATATATACTGTATGGATTTAGCGCAAATTTTCAAGATTCTTTTAGCAATGTTTTTTGTTTTGGCAACTTTTTTGTTTGTTTTGTTTTTTGGTATTTATCTTTTTTGTACTTACAGTAAATAATCTATTGGCTAAAACTTGACAAAATGACTTCCATCAAGTAGTCACTCTAATAACCTGCTTTTGACTGAATTTTTAGGATTTTTTTCTAAATCCAGTGGTTTATTTGTTTTTATGATCATTTATTGTATAAAGTATAAACAAGAATATGCTATTGAATACATTTTATTAGTATTCATTCATGTTATCAATATTCATTTAGGACAAATGCCCTCCCATGAAAGGTTTGATAATATAATAATCCAAAAATGTATAAAATTTAAATAATGTATAATATTTCATAAACACACAACATACCACCTACTGGGGATGTTAATCTGAAATCCTGTAGTCCAGTCACATCTCATACACCATCCCTTCTCTTCCTTCCAAGATCATTTCCTTTCTTTCTCATCAACACTTTACTTTATTTACATAATAATCAAATGCAACTTTTCTACACAAACTTGGAAAACTCAATTTAGAAGTTTTTATGTAACAGCTTTCAAGTTCACAAGCCTTTAGTCTGTAGCTTATAATTATCTGCTTATTCAGAAAGTATTAACTAACACCGAATTGAAAGTCATATACATCATACCTGATTGTCACTCCCTCCGATTAGACTTTTGCATATAAAAGCTTAATTTTTGTTGACAGGGCTAAATTATAGCTGTAGCAGGAGTGCATTTACATGTAAATTTACTTTTTCAATGAGAAAGTTTTCAGAACTTAGCCTGAGAATATGAATCTAATCAAGATATTTGCGTTTGCAATTTCCTGTGCGAAACGATCATGTGACTAATTTAGCAAGCATGCAAAGCCATCAAGTTGCTAATTTCCATAATCGTATGTCTATAGGGTAAAAAACTCAAATCAGGCAAATTTGAATACAGAAAACATGATAAAGAAATGAGCAGATATGCAACACAAATGTTCTGGAGGAAAGAACAACTTGATTTGTTAGTCATATGTACAGTATCAACCCCAAAATATGTGAGGCTAGCACCAAAAGTCAGTAGCAATATAAAGAAAACACACTTTAGAGTCTGGCAAGGTGGTTACAGGGTGAAGATACTGGACTTCTTCCTCCATATATTCACAACCAAATTGCAGAAAAGCAAAGTCAGTGACCCCTGAAATATAAAGAGATAAATTGCACACTCCGTATTTTGCAGCCTGAAATGCCAAGTGATGTAAACATGAAAACTATGTTTAAAAGGAGCATTTCATGTATCTAGTAAAGATGGCTATTCTCTGCATCAGGAGCAAAGGTCAGGCAGAGAGAGGTAGGGAAACTGAAATCAAATTGTGTTGCAGCCACACCAGGACAGTGCAACTCACAAGAGGGAGAGGTGGTTACATATAGAAACCACTACAGTTGTTAACTCAGGGACACATACTACAATTTTATTGGAAATGTATAAACTACAGAAAATGAAATTCTTATCATTTTGCAATATATTTACATACCAAAGGAAAATGAATAGTCTCTCAAAATCAAAATGTATGTGTTTACATTTCCAAAAGACTACTTGTGAATAAAAATGAATGTCGCTATCCTCACAAATCTTTATTCGACCTCAAACACTACATATCTATTTGAAGGAGACTAAGGTCAATTCTAAAACATCATATCTAATCTCTAATATGAACACTTCTCCTTTTATATTTATTGGGAAGTTTGACTGATGCTATAGTAAAAATCAGTGGTTCTGAAAAAGTCTGAGTTAAGCTAGGTATTTGCATTGGGAATCTAATTTTATCATCAAAAATGTTAAGACTCAGTGAGTCTGGAAAGAAATAATAAACTTCATGCACAGTGAATAAGAATGTAAGATGGAGGGCCTCCCCGGTGGCGCAGTGGTTAAGTGCTGCGCTGTGGAGCTGTCGGCAGCGGCGATGTGAGTTCGATGCCCGGCCAGGGAGAATCCCACATGGTGCGGCAGACCTCTCCTGCCTCGCCCGCTGCTCCCCTCAGCAGTGTATTTCTGATCTGCCTGTTCTGCTCCCCGCTCTGTCTCTGGTGAACCCTCTTGCCGCCCCACACCTCTGGCCTGTACCCCAGCTTGTATGTATATAAAAAAAAAGAATGTAAGATGGAGCAAGTGCCTTTGCAAGTGGTCTTGAAAGGTTGCTTAGGTTGTTAAATACAGAGTTATCTATAATTCTACTCTTAGGTACATAGATCAGACACACATGAAAACAAACATCCTTGCAAAAACTTGCACTCAAAAATCCAGAGCCACCTTATTTATGATAACCAGAAATTTACACAATCCAAAAATCAACAAATACATTTATTTTTAAAATGTGGTACATTCATATAATGTTATTCACCAATAAAAAGGAATGAATTCATCATACACTGATGAACCATTATGCTGAAACAGGTCAGTCACCAAAGGTCACTTAATATAGAACTATATTTACATGAAATATCTAAAATAAATAGGTATATAGGAATAGAAAAAAGATTACCTGCTGCCTAAGGAAGGGGATTAGGTGGGGAATTATGTGTCTGCTAATGGGTATGACCATTTTTTTCAGGAGTACTGTTGTAAAATTAAATTTGGTGATGGATTCACAAGGATGTGAAATTAAAAAAAAAATTAATTGTGCACTTGAAATGACTGACTTGAATGATATATGAGTTATATCTCAATAAAACTCCTAAAATATAAGACTATTTTCATTGAGAGCCATTTAACTTCAAAATTATTTCTATCTTTGAATACCATGTAGTCTATGAAACTTTACAGTGGATAAAACCTTGTTTGAACATTTGTAAGACACTAAAATGAAACAAATTTAATTAAATTACCAATTAAAGTGATATAGATTAAAATTTTTGGCTAATCTGTATTTTGCAGTCTGATAAATTCATGCTGAATTTGTACTAAGAATACAAGTTAAGGATTTTTTTAGAAAATTCTACCCTACTATTGTATATCTAAAATTAGATATTTCAAGTCACTCCACCTGACATTTAAACCCAATTTTAAAAACACAACTAGTTCTCAAAAAGATTAGAACCACCATTACTTGCAACAAACCAGTGACAAGTTAAAATTCCATTGAGGTTTGATTTTCAGTTGACAATTAGCTTATAAATAGTTAACTATACCACCACCACCACGACACACACACATCAACAATGCAGTTTGAAAAGTCTTACCATTGATAATTGAGACATGTCCCATATTGATTTAAGAAGTATTCTGGCTTATCATTTAACATTTTCAACTTGATGTAACAAAATAAGCATTCAATAAACTTTCACCTGCACAGAAATCCATGCTGCTTCAATTAAACTCTAGGTGACTGGGGCCAATTTTATGGTAATTAGTAATTTACAAGGTCCAGAGGTTGACACTTCTCTAACTCCATGCTAGTTAAATGGTCACAGCTCATATGTGCGGGAGCAAGCCAAGTGATGTAAACATGAAGACTGTGTTTAAAGGGAGTATTTTATGTATCTGGTAAATAACCTAATGTAAAAACTGATACTTTTTATAATATTCAAGAATTTGGTGTTGGCTGTTGACACATCTTTATTTTTATCTGTGATTTATGACAAGTGAAGAATAATCTACATCTTTAGTTCATTTTCAGTCCCTACATTATTTTCCCCTTAAATTTAGTATTAAGCTTCTTTTTAGTAGCTAAGTGATCATTTTGTTAGAGATATTTTTTATTAGATAGATGTTTGTTTAATTATAAAGATCTTACTTTACTGATGATTCCATCACTGAAAAACCCAAAGACCAAAATGTGTTTACAGCCAACATTTCAAAATATTCCATATAGTTCAGAAAAATATTAAAAATGAATGAGTCTTACACAATAAAAGGAATATTTAAGGAAATTAAAATGTTCTGTGTTACATGGGAAGTGAATAACAGAACCATAAACAGAATTTATCTTTCCTCATTCTCCTTCAAACAATAATAGCATTAAATATGTATTGTTACTATAAAACAAAACATTCTTTTTTTCCCCTGTGAAATTAACAGAGACACACATATACACGCGTGCACAACTCCCATAATATTATAAATAATTCAATAAGATTCATTAAAATATACAGCACTCAGCATATAGCTCAGGCTCAAAATTAGCAATCTATAAAAGTTTCCTAAATTCTTTAATTCATCATTTCAAAGACAAATGTTTTATCAGAAATTTCTTAAAGATGAGATAGATATTTGAACTCATATTTGCTGTTGTTGTTTTCACAAACTAGAAGAAACAAGTTTGGATAGAAGATTTAGGTGTGGACATAAAAATAACTATAAGAAAGCAAATATTTGAAAGTTATACAGAACATATTGATGTTTTAGTTTGCTTTCATGGACATTTTATTTGAATATTAATTTCCTGGAGAAATAGGAACATTTAAATTACTGAAGTTGGAAAGTAGAAATAAGTGAAAGATTTTCTTTAAAATGCATTTTCATACAAACATGTTCTTCTTAAAGAAAATAAACAGACGTCACAACCGGCATAAATATTCCACACCTGTTTTTCTACTTTATTCACTAGAAAGCAAATTTCTACATTACTTTGTTTCTCAAAAAGAATATTGTTTTTCTATAAAGACTTCCTGTAATTCAACATGAACATAGAAAAGAGAAACGAGAAAATGTCTTAAAATAAGTCAAAATGGAAGTATTCTTCAAAACTGATTCTGACTCCTTTTTTGTTTGCATGTTTTATATTTGAGCACAGAGACAGCTTTAAAAGATTTTCTTTTACAGCACTGCAGATAAAAATGTACATTGACATTTTCTTTCTTTTCTTCTAAGCACAAAGATCTTTACCAGCTCATCTTTCCATGGCTATTATCTAAATTTAATTTGAATAATTTTCATAGCAGTAGGTATAATAAAATACAAAGAAAACTTGTTTAAATGAGCATTTGATGAAATAAAGAACTTTTTAAAGAACAGTATTCACTATATACCTATTTAGAAATGTAATGAATCATTCTTAAAGAGAACACATTATCCAACAGCCAATTCTTGGTTTAAATGTACTCTAAGTTTCAACAGGTAGTATATTAGAAATCATGAGTAAAAATAGTGAAATATAACCATATTTATAAGCTTAAATTGTTTGCATATATCATAAGTGTTTCAGCCACATAGTCCATGATATGTAAAATATGATAATACACGATATCATAAAACATCAGTAACATAGGGAATGGAACTACTAAGAGAATAAAAAGACAAACAGATTGGGAGTAAATATTTGCAAATCATGCATCTGATAAAGGACTTTTATCTAGACTATATAAAGAACTGATGAACTGTATTAACAAGAAAACAAAGAGATTTGAAAGAGCTGAATATACACTTCAATAAAATAAATGAGATGCTGTCACATGCCACAATATAGGTGTATCTTAGCATAAAATAAAATTCTCAAAATTATATTTTCATAAATTTATCTCTCAATATTACTAGTAGCTTTATTTTCCAGTGTATCTGGTGTCTGTGTGTATCTATGTGAATATCCATAAAATACATTTTCTCTTAAAATGGAAATGTATTTAAATTTGTTTGTCATGTATGTATTTATATTTGTAGATATTATACCAGCTACACAATTGTATATTTATAATATCTGTATGTGTATATTATACATGTTTATGGATATACAAAATATATCTGTACAATATGAACAAACAAATACATGTGTCATATATAGAGATATTAGTTTCATATCATGAATTTCATGATTATAGATCTAGGAATGTGAATATGTATCTGAAAATGTAGTAGAATTTATAATATTATGTGAATACGATGGCTTATTTAACCAATCTCTTATTTCTGGGTCATTTAGGTTATTTTCATTTTTATGAATTGTATGAATTTTTCATAATTACTTAACTGTGAATCATACAAAATATGAAAAACTTAATTTTTTTATTTTCTACAAAATCACACTGTGTAGAGTTCTTTTAAAATAGCACTGTTATTTAAACTGTATATAAATAAAATAATTTCAAACTAGAAGGCAAAAATAAGTTTTTATTAAAACAATTATATTTTTAAAAAATATTTGAAAATGTTACCCATTTGGTCTGTTTACTGTTTTCCTATTATACTTCTTCTATATTTTGCACAATTCTGTATAACACTGTGATTTTTAAAATTTGTAAATATATATGTATGCATGTACATATACATATAGATTCATATGAGTTTTCAATCTCAGGTTGCCACAAATATTTCTCATTATTTTAGTTATTTTGGGAAGATAATAGTATATCAATTACATGCAATATAAATTATACATCTTTAGTTTTATTATTTATATATTTGAGTTTATGCTTACCACAGTTGTATCCTGATATGAGACTATATTTCATATTTTATTCTAGTTAATTTACACATGTCTTAAAAATATTGACACATGGCACCAATTAACAATTTTCTTCGCAAAGTATAGGGAAATAGCTAAGTTTTCTTTTTATGTAATAAGTATCTGCATTTTATTGTATTTGTTTTGAAAGCAATTTGTTATCAAGCATTCCTAAAGGTTCTAATCCCTTTCTATTCAATAGGCAAGGAAATTAATTATTCTCGTTAATACTCTTGAGTATTTAGATCATACTCAAAATAAGTGAGATTATAGCAACACAATTCTATAGCAAGAGAAAGACAATACACAGAGAGGAATATATAGCATTGACTCTAGGGGCCTCCCTGGTGGCGCAGGGGTTAAGTCTCAGCGCTATCAAGCTATCACCAGCCACTGCAGCATAAGCTCATCCCTGGCCAGGGAGCTGACCCACATGGTGCAGAAGATGTCTCCTGTCTCACCCACTGCTCCCCTCAGCAGTGTACTTCAGTAGATCTGCTTGTTCAGCTCTCTACTTTGTTTCTGGTGAATCCTCTTACACACCCACCACCCACCTCTTGCACGATATCATAAAACAGCACTAACATAGGGAATGGCACTATTAAGAGAATGAAAGGACAAACAGATTGGTAGTAAATATTTGCAAACCAGTTGTTGTATGCAAAAATAACTCTTAACAAAAATTAAGCATTGACTCTAAGGGCAGCCACTAAATCCAATGAGCAAGTTATCTAAAGACTCTCAAATCCTGAAGTGCTGATGGACAAGTAGTATGACCTCCATGATCTGTGCAGAACAATGGGAATTTCCAGATCAAATGTAGTATCTGGATATAAATGATTGGTTCATTGTCCTTTGTCCATTTACAGAAATCTGACAGGTACTGAATACATAATAGAGGCAACATGCAGTTTAGAGGAGACAGAATAGTAATAGTAAATAGATGTTAAGAGCCAGCAGAGTGAGGGTGCTGAGAGAAATCCACTGAGCTTAGATATCTCTGGAGGTTAAGGACCTACATCTATTTTTGATGGTCATCCTAGGGCGCACTAACAGACAAAATGTAACTTAATAGCTCTCAGAATGGAGGTCATTAAGCTCTTGATAAAATCTCTCTAACAAAATAGATGTCGCAATTAAGCTGGGGGCTATAAATATGAAAATAAAAGCTAGGAGAGGAGGAGGAGTTAAGAAAACTTTTTAAAAAAGCATCTATGTAAATAATGACCAGCCAGGTGTAATTGACTGCCCTTTGTCTTTATTTTTGGTTTTTGGTGCGATAAGTAATCTTTATATTTGCTCTTTGTGTGTATAAGACATGTAAGGCCTTTAGATAATGTTATTTTAAACCTGTTATTTTAAACCCTTTCCTCTGTTAGGCAAATGAAGTGCTAAGTAACTCTTCATACCACGGATTGAGCGCTATTGTGGCTATGCTGTCATATGGTTAATATTCAGTGTACATCTGGTCCGTCCTTATTTCTAGGGCATTGCCCTTTCAGAGTTTTGATGAGAGAACTGGGTGTCTTTTATCTTCATCACTAAAAGCGTGAGAGTAAGTCAGTTCTTTCCTTTGGAGTCTTGTCTTGTTTTGATTTGATTTAATAATAGACTATTTTTAGAGCAGGTTTAGGTTTACAGGAAAGCTGAGCAAAAAAGTACAGAGAGATTACATATCCCTTCTATCATCACCGCACATAAATCCTCATTATTAACATATTTTATCTATCTGATAAATTTAGCTATTGATGAATATATTTTGATATATTTATTGAAAGTTCATAATTTACATTAGGGTTCATTCTTTATGTACAGGTCTATGGTTTTGACAAATGTTGGGAAGTCATCTATCCACTACTCTAATATCATACAGAATAGGTTCTCTGCACTGTGCTCTACCTAATCATCATTCTCCCTCTCCCCAAGCCCCTGTTAAACACTGATATTTTGATAGTTATTCTAGTTTTGCCTTTTTCAAAATATCAAATAGTTAGAATCATGCAGTAGGTAGACTTTTCAAATTAATTTTTTCACTTAGCAATATATATTCAAGTTATCTCCATGTCTTTCTGTAGTTTGATAGCTCATTTCCTTTTTGATGAATGATAATTTCTATTGCTCTATATCCTAGATATTTAGGCCCAGGTAAAAATGAAGTCTGTTAGATTCTGGCAAAATAGTCTCTTTAAGGCAGGCGTTGGTGAATAAGAACACACTGAACATATTTAAGAATGACTCCACCCCATCACCCACTTGCTGGAAGCACGAGGAGAGTCTTCATTTTTACGCTACAACCTGTGGAGCTCCAGAAGTAAAAATCACAAAAGTATGTGCACAAAAGTGGGATTTTTTTTTCTCTCATGTTAGTCCACACTCAATTCCCTAAAATTAGTGAGTTGCCCTCTAAGTGTATGTAACTTGCTCCAGGGACAATTTCTATTTCTAGTAAGTGTGATTCTTTATGTTCATCTTTGTCTATTTGGGGGAAGTAGTGGCTTGTCTGTAACCTCAATTCTCTGATGGATCCAAGAAGAATTGTTAGTTTTAAGTCTGAACATTTTTTTTCCTTGTCAGGGTGGGGGATTATGGCGTGTAAGCTCTTTAGATATCAGATCTTTAGAGATTTAAATGCCTGTCTGATGCAGCTTTAAGTCGTTGCAAGTACTTTAAGGCAATGTCTGACTATATCTTTGAGTCAGGCCACTATCCTTTTTTTGTTTTTTTGTTTTTATTTGTGTGTGTGTGTGTGTGTGTGTGTGTGTGTGTGTTTTGTGTGTTTGTGTTTCTTTTCCCCTCCACCAAACCACCCAGGGCCATACCCCATCTGTCACCCTCCTCCATCTTCTCCACCATTCCCCTATTCCCTCTGGTAATCACTATCTTCTTTTTACCAAGTTCAAATTTTTATTTCTTTCAATGTTGTATTAATTTTTTGAGGGTATTTATATTCTGCAGATGAGTGAAACAATCCTACATCTTTCACTTTTTGACTGATTTAACTCAACATAATCACCTTAAATTCTATCCATTTTGTGTCAAATGCTATCATTTCATCTTTCTTCATAGCTGTGTGATATTCTGTTGAATATATGCTCCAATTTTTCTCTATCCATTCCATTTATCTGTTGAAGGACACTTGGGTTGGTTCCATGATTTGTCAATTATAAACAGTGCTGCTGTTTACATAGGTATAGATGGATCTTTTCATATCATATTCATCATGTTATTTGGATAAATATCTGATAATGGTATTATTGGATCAAACAGAATTTCCATTTTTATTTTCATGAGAAATCTCCATACCATTTTCCAGAGGAGCTGTACCAGCTTGTATCCCACCAACAGTGAGTAAGAATTCCCTTAAAAAGTAATTCAGAAATATGAATTAAAAGTACAGTTTGGCTATAATAAAAGATTAAACTTAAATACAGTGGTGCCAAATTTTGGAAGCATTCTAATAGGCATACTATAAATAATAATAATAATAATAATAATTAATATAATAATAATTATTATTAATACAATAATTTAATCATTTAGATAGAAGTTCAATGAGATTTTGTAATACTTCTTATATACTCAATAAATTCCAAATTCCAAAGTTATCCCATAGAAAAATTAACAGGCCCTTAGTATTAAAGTGGGTAGAAAATGATTATAATATCTTTAGAGTCATTAACGAAGTCTACAGGATTAGAAATGAGGAGAAATATGAATGTAAGAATTTTAAATTGCTTATACAATATTTCTGTAAGAAGGATAACCAATATTATATTACTCAAACTTTTCTAATCTGGTGCAGCAGATAGCTAATGTTCTCCTAATATTATTTCATTTATCTGTGATACTAATTCACCCCCTCTGCTGAAGACCAGGCACTGATGTCTCTGATAGGTCTCTCTAATATATTTTTCCAGCTATTTGATAAGATCTAATAAAGAGAATGTACTTAGACATTAAGTATATTTTAGAATACAAAGTGTATACTAAAATACACAGTAGTAACTGAAAAGAAAATATGATTCAATTAGCATAGTAACACAGAGAAAGTTAGGTAAGGAGAGGGCTGCATTCTTATGTACATGCAAAAATTTCAAGTACAAAGAGTTACCAGATGATTAATGTAAAAGGAGAATTACGGGGAAAATTGGGAAACACTATAAAATACAAATAGGAAGCCAAGTTCAACAAACTTAATTCTATGCTTATTTTTAACTTTAATAATTCACTGCATTGAGATTAGATCTCAGCCTCAGCAAGAGCAAGCAGAAAAAAAATTGTAAGTTCTATTTTTCAACTAGTTACATACATCCTAATCATCTACTCTCATAATTCCTCTAATTGGTTTATTTGGTTTTCTTGAACCCAAAGGGTACTTTTGAAAAGAGATATTTTACCTTGGTCTTTATGACAGATATATACCTAATCATATAAATGAATAGCTTATTATAAATTAGAAATAAAGGGTTTACTTTCAATTCAATATATTAAATTATTGCTGTCATTTTGTTAATATTTGCCATTCTAATGCAATAAAAACACCAAGAGTTTTATTAGTTCTTACTCTATCTCTAATAGGAAATTGTAAATATTTATCTTTTTCTACAAATATATTTGAAAATTGGAACTTTTAGAAAAGATGATCTTAAAAGATGCCAATTTTGTATGCTACTATAAAAAGCATTTTATTCCATACTAGTCAAAGAGAGTACATTGTTAAAGGATTTTTTTTTTTAATGGTTGAGTTGGTTACTGAATTACACTTTGGAATTTTAGATACCATTGTCCTCTGATAACACTAACAAACATAACATCCCATTGGACTGAAATGTGAAGCTCTTTTAAAAATAATCTGTAAGATAAAAGTTTCATCATTACCTATTCAAATCAAAATTCAGTTTCTATCCTAGAAAGCACAAGAGATACATACTTAACATTAAACATGTGGGCTGCTAACATTAATATAAGTGGCTTAGAAAAATGAGAAAAAATGAAGTGAACAGTTTGAGGCAAAAAAATATATATTTGTATGCATTACATGTTCTTCATCATGAAAAACCTCACTCCCACTCCTTAACAACCTTTAAAATATTTAGTTATTAGATCACTATATTTTAAGAGTTCACCCAGTTAATTAAGCCTGGAGGGAATACAGGAGTAGTGCTGTAATGGGACAGCTCTTCCTCAAAGAGCAATTTCCTTTGGGTGAGGTCCTAGTAGATGACTTTTGCCCAAGGCATTGGACTTTCGCGCTCCAGAAAATAATTATGGAAACCTCAAGAGAAAGAAAGGATGGCATAATTGTAAAGGTCAATGGAAGTTTGGAATAGTTCACATTATTGTTAAGACTTACTCTAGCTTAAAATAGTCTTTCATTTTGAAAAATACTTCAAGTGGTTTCCTAAAAAATGAATTGGTTTTCTCAAACTTCCTACATAACTTTATCAACCTTAGTCAAAACCTTAGAGCTTATGTTATAGAAATGATAAAGTTTATAGCTAAAAGTAAACTAATAGTTCATATCATACCAATTTTCTTTCACAAATTATATTGCTTTACGGTATAAAATATGAAAAATTAGCATATTTTTAAAATAATTTAAATAAAATGTAGCATTTAATATATAGATTATATTGGTAGTTTCACAGGTATATACTTATTTCCAAATATGTCAAAATGCATACATTAAATATGTACCATACACAGCTTTTTATGTCAAAGTAGCTTAAAATGTCTGGTGGTAGTGAAAGTTAATCCTCTCTAAAGATTTATGCAAAATACAGACCCAGTTTATGCACTAAAATAACTGTTTAAGATCATAAAAATGAAGCTTGATATAAACGATTTATTCTACAAATCCAAATTTTAAACTGCTTGAGTGTCCTGAAAATTATGAGATACTATTTCTACATATCCGTATGCATGTGCACTTCTTAACGTTTCTCTTCACAAATAGAAGTCAGAATAAATTAATGAACAAATCTATGGAGAATGGTATTTCTAAACAAATGATGCATCTAAAGCAGCATTTATTGATACTCAATATTACACTTACTGTTTCTGGTCTTTTTGATATTGATCATTCTTACAAGAGTGAGGTGGAATCTCTTTTTGGTTTTCATTTTTTTTTATTGTTATTTATGTCTTTTACATTTTGTATTCCCCTTGGGCAGCCCACCACCAATTCACCCCTGATCCATCTCCATGGTCCCCTGTATTCTCCTCTCTTCCATTTTGGTTTTCATTTGCCTTTCTCTGATGATAAGTGATGATCTGTGCCTGATGGCTCTCTGTGTGTCTTCTTTAGAGAAGTGTCAATTTAGTACTTCTGCCTATTTTTTTTTAATTTGGTTATTTATTTTCCTTTTATTGAGCTGCATGATATCCCTGTAGATCTTGGATATTAGCTCCTTTTTGGATGTATAACAAGCAAGGTTTTTTCAATTTGCTAGGATTCCTTTTAGTTTTAATGACAGTTTTGTTTTTTACTTTGCAGAATATGTTTAGTTTGATGTAGCACTATTTGTTTGATTTTCCTTTTATTAGCTTGCTGTTTGAGTTCCAAAAGCCTCTCAAAGGCAATTTTGTAGAGTATTTTACATATGTGTTTCTATATATATTTTATGATTTCAAGTGTTACATCAAAGTGATTAATCCATTTTGAGAAAATGAGATAGGTCTATCATACTACCTAGCAATTCCACTCCTAAATACTTACTTGAAGCATGCAAAAACATTCCTCCTAAGAGATATATACATTCCTATGTCCATTGCAACATTATTTACAACAGCCAAGAAGGAAACAATCTAAGTGCTCAAAAACAGATGAGCAAATTGAGAAAGTGATATATCAAATACTACTGAGTAATAAAAGAGATGAAATCTTGCCATTTGTAACTACATGGATAGAACAAAATGCTAATCAAAACAGCTGAAGGAGAAAGACGATACCCAGATGGTTTCCTTCATATGCAGAATATTAGAGAAATAAAAGAAAGGGTTAGACAAAACTAAACTAAAACAAACCCTTAACATTTGACTTCTATTTGAGGTTAATAGAGGGGGAGAAGGAATGTGGAGAACCAAGGGAGGGCAACTGATGGAACAGAATGGAGGATTATGGGGACTTGGGTGGTAGGTGTTTTTTGATAGCATACATCTGAAGAAGTTTGAACCTATACCTCTAAAGATTTACTCCAAATGTTACTTTGGAATAAAGTAGCATTATTTAAAAAAAAAAAACAAACAAACAAACAAACAAAACATGTTACAGTTCAGATATTCAATTATATTCCAATAAAAATTGGGTAATTGAATAAAATATTTAGTTATTTACAATAGGTTTAAAGAAATGTTCAGATTTCAGGAAGAATATAGAGGATTTTATTTTACATATGAAAAATCATAAAGCTAGATTATTAAGCTTTAATAAAAGATCTGTAAGTGGATTGTAATACTTATAAATGCACATAACACTTATATAACGATGTAACCCATTACACATTTTTTTCACAGATAAAATTAACTTGTAAAAACATCACTTATTCATTTGATATAGAACAGTGTAGAGTCATAAGTTTATGAAGATACAAATCATGAACAGCACATCTCATATGAAGCATAATATATATCAATTATTTGTTTTAAAATAATTGGTACCATTAATCCTATACTTACTCATAAGTCTGCAAAGGCAGCATATTTTAATGCATTTATTACAAAGGAAGGTCCCATGGTCACAGACTTCTTTTCTTTAATCAGAAAAAATAATTCCAACACAACATAAATTTTAAAAAGCTGCCAAAACATAAGAGCCAAAAATGTATTTTTAGACAACAGTATCGTCTCCATACAAATCAAATATTTTTCCCATAAAGAAAATTTGTATTTCCATTAACAGTGGTCACCCATTTACCCCTGGTTAGTTTAATAATATTTTAATGGTGAAAATATTTAAGTGATTAATTTTCCATTCAAATAAAATAATTGATTAAACACTTTCTATCTTTATCTCTGCTCTCACCCCTCTTCCAGAGCCTCTCATTTTTTATTTATTATAATTTAAAAGGCAAAATACAAGCAATTTAACAACTTAATTCTATTATCATTCTCTATCTTAAAATAGTTTCATTCTTTCAAATCCCAAATGCTCAGGTATTTCTGCAACTATATCAAGTAATGCAGCCAGAAGGCTTTTAAGTGTCATCTTCTTTAAAATTAATTAAGCAAAGTAAGTGGAAAAAGTTGAAGGAACTGAAGTGTGAAACAGTGTGAAATGCCTCTGCTTATTCATAGCATCATTTATCTTTGTTAAATTACATGTCCAAATGAGGTAGATGAAAATACTTGGGCTTTTCCTTTGGTTAGGAAAAGTCAATCTGATTCCATAAAGGTTACTCATCCTCAAAATAATTTTTAACAAAAGCATCTCTCTTTGAACGGAGATAAACAAGATTAATAATCTCAGAAAAATCTCCATTTTAAAATATATATATATATTATATAAAAATTGCATGATGATTTAATAAGCTTATAAATTGGTTAAAATCTGAAAAAAGCATATAATGTCTCTTTTTGAATACATTTAAATTCATATGTCATGAGTTAAAAGTTTGTTTTAACCTACATGTGAGCTTCTCAAAGAGAATATTGATATTTTCATACTTCAAAGAATCTAGCAATTTAAGTTAAAATGCTGACATTATATATTTCTTATTAAATGTCTCTTTTTGTTTAGAATAGCACTTATCTTTTTATGTCCTTATCAAAAGGGCAGGAAAATGTACATATGAAAATTCCATTTGTTGTGAACATGTCATTTTATATTATGTTTCAGAATCTTCACAGACTCTATCTAGTAAAATTAACAAGAAATAATCCATTACTTAGTTAAGAGTCAGTCTGAAAATTGAAGAAAATATACTTTTCTAAGTAATCTGAAAATATAAATGATTAATTTATTTCCTAACCATCATCTCAGAGTATAAAACAAGTACTTGTTTAATATAAACAAGTATATACAGAGTATAAAATTTATACTACTCTCATTTTGAAAAATAAATAAATTTAGTCACTGGCCATAAGCATCCTTTGTTTAAATTTATATTATTGGAAGGAGAAAGATCACCTTTTAAAATTTTTCTTTATGAGAGAAATGAATAGGCAGAAGACAAAGAATTTTTCAGAGAGTAAAAATACTCTGTATAGTATTGTAATGATGAATACATGTCACCATGCATTTGCCCAAACCTACAGATTCTACAACACCAAGAATGAACTCTAATGTAAACTAAAGATTTCCAGGTTTTAGGATAAGTCAGTGTAGGTTCACCAGTTATAACCAATGTACCACTCCAGTGGGGGTGGTATATTAGGGAGGTTGTCACATATGGGGATAGAGATTACATAGGAAATCTCAATACATTTCTTCAATCATGCTCATATAATGAAGCTTCCATAAAAACCCCAAAAATAGGGCCTAGAAGACGTCAGGGTTCATGACCATGTAGACAGTTGGAGAGAATGACCTATTTAGAGATGACATGGAAACTCAACACCCTTTCCCCATACTTGGCCCTATTTATTTCTTCTGACTGTTCCTGAAGTATATACTTTGTAATAAAGTAAGATCCAGTGAGTAATGTGGTTCCTAAGTTCAGTGAACCTCTCTAGCAAGTTAAATGAACCTGAGGAAGAGGACCTGGGAAGCTCTGATTTGTAGCCAGTTAGTTAGAAGCATGGGGGACAGCTGAGCATGATTGGCACCCAAGTATAGGGCTGTCTTGGTAGCCCTTCATCTGTGGTATTTGATGTCAGATATGAGTAGATAATGTCAGAATTAGACATGAGTTGAATTTTTGGACACTCTGCTAGTGACTGAGAATTGCTTGCTAGTGTTGGGAAGACTCCACATAATCATTAGAAATGATCTCAGAGATATCCCTAAATGACTGCCTACACTGAAAGTGTCTTATTTGAAACATCTCAGGTACAGAATATATAGCAATAGCAATGGCCAAAGAGCTCAAGAAGCCCCACTCATATGCTCAATGTATGAAGAGTTATTCATTCTGCCAATGAGTCTTGAGAGGAATCCAGCACGCATCCTTTGAGCTGACCCAGATAATGTCATGTAAAGCAGACATATGTCCCCATCGGTGGCCTGTCCAGATTGCACATATGATAGTTTAAAAGTACTTTTTTTTAATATATATTTTTATTGTTATTTATGTCTTTTACATTTTGTATTCCCCTTGGGTAGCCCACCACCAATTCACCCGTTATCCATCTCCATGGTCCCTTGTGTTCTTTTCTATTCCTAAAAGTACTTTTGATTTAAAAAAAAGTTATTGAGATATATTTGACATGATATACAATTCATTCATTTACAAACTGAATATTTCTAGGGTATTTACTATATTCACAGGATGTGCAATCAGTTTTAGAATATTTAGAGCATTTAGAAACTGTAAATCTATCAGCAGTTACTCCTCAGTACCCCATAACCTTCCCCACTCCTGGTCATAGACAATCACTAATTTATTTCCTGTTTCTATGTAATCATACAATAAGTCATTTTTTGTGATGTTTTCTTTTTCTTAGTATAATGTTTTGACGACTCATTCATATAACAGTACATCATGTCTCTTTATTATTGAAATGTCAACTCTATGGATATGACACATTTTAGTATCCATTCATCAGTTAATAAACATTTGGTTTGTTTTTACTTCTTGGCTGTTATGAATAATGATGTTTTAGAAATTCATGTATAAGTGTGTACATATTATTTCATTTCTTTTGAATACATGCCTAGAAGTGGAATTACTCAGTCACAGAGTAACTTTATGTTTAACTTTTTCAGGAATTGTCAAACTATCTTCCACAGCAGTTGCACTGTTTTACATTCCCATGAGCAGTGTATGAGGGTTCTGCTTTCTCCAAGTCTTTGAAAATAGTTGTTTTATCTATATATAATTATACATATACATACCTAAATATATATAACGATATAAATATGTAATTTATATATAACTATGTAAATGTATATATAACTATGTAAATCATTATAATTAATAATGTTGAGCATCTTTTCATGTGCTTATTAACCATTTGTATATCTTCTTTGGACAAACATATTTAGATCTTTTGCCTACTTAAATATGTAGTTTGTCATGTAATTAAAAATTGTCTTTTGTAACACATATATTGAAATATAATTCACATGAAATTCACCCTTCTAAAGTGTTTGTCAGTGTATCTAGCGATCACTATTATTTAATTTCAGTGTATATTCATTACTCCAAAAGAAGCAGCGTGCTCATCTGCAGTCACTTGCTCATTGAGTCCTCAACTCAACTGTGTTGTTTATATTCCCCAAGTATATATTCTTAAAATGTTTTTAAGTGCTGGTCATTTATGGTAGTGTTCAAGACTTCAGATTTCTTGCTTATCACTTGAGTGTTGAAAGTGGGGTATTGAGTGTCTAGCTATTATAGAGGGTATACAGTTGAATTTGTTTTTTTTTTTTTTTCTGTTCTTTCTTGTTCTTTCTGCCAATATGTTTCTTTTAATTGGGGTGTTTGATCCATTGAAATTTTTTTTTATAATTGCATATATGGTAGGATATAGGTCTGAAATTTTTCTACTTGTTTTCTATATGTCTGAATTAGCTTGGACTTCTATAACAAAAAATACTATTGACTAGGTAGCTTACAAACAATAGAAATTTATTTCTCATAGCCCTGGAGACTGGAGTCAAGATCTGGAGACTAGAGGTCAAGATCAGAATGCTAACAGAATTTAGTTCTTGTAAAGATTCTTAGCTGATTGTTGACTTCATTGTATCTTCACTAGGTAGAAAGTTAAGGAAATAGGTTCTCCCATTATTTCTGTAATGACTCCAAACTCATGATCCTACCTATTCTTAATTTCATTCTAAGGAACTCACCTCCTAATACCATTGGGGCATGGAGAGAGAGGATTAGGTTTCAACATGTGAGCTTGAAAGCCACAAACTTTCAATTTATAATGTATCCTGTCCATTTTGCTCTTTTATTGCACTAATACTTTGTCTTTTCATGTCAAATAAACATTTTTGTACCATTTCAGTTCCTATATCCATATTATGCATACTAATATTTTATATATGAGTGGATTTATATGTGCTATATTCCTACTAGTTGCCCTGAAGATTATAATTAGGCAGAATTATATCAAATAATCTAGTTTAGATTAAAATCAATTTAATTTCAATAGTGTACAAAATTTTCCCTGCAACATTGCGCTATCCCTTCTCATACTATTCATGCTGCTATTTCTATAATTACTTCTTTACACATTCTAAGTCCATGAACAAAGTTATAAATATTGATTTTTGTAACTGACTTTAAAACAAATAGGAAAGTAAAGAGTAACAAACCTAAACATGTAAATGTTGTTTTTCACTTTTCACCTATGTAATTTCAAAAGTGATCATTGTTTCTTCTTGTGGATTTGAGTTGCTATGTAGTTTTATTTCAGTGTGAAAGACACCCTTTAATGCTTTTTCTGTTAGGTTTGTGAATAACAGATTCTCTCAATTTTTGTTTTTCTTAATATCTTATTTTTTCCTTAATTTGGGGGGATATGGAATTTGTGGTTGGCAGTCCTCTACTTTCTGCCCTTTGAATATACCCAGCATATTGCATTCTTGGTTTCTGATAATAATCATTTGTTAATCTTATTAAGGATTTTTAATGTGCTATGTATTGTTACTTTCAAATTTTCTCTTTTATTTCTTTTTTAAATTAGCTTGACTAAGATGTGTCTGGTGTGGAATTTTTTTTTTCTTCATTGAGGTAATATTGGTTTACAACGCCGTATGCTACTTAGGGAAGTAAGTTCAGAGTTCCTCAGATTATGTTGCCACACCACACCATTACCCAAGCATCAATAGTAGGTGTGGATGTTTTGGCATTTATCCTACTTTTAATGCATTTCTTCAATGTGTAAGATGAATCGATAAATATTCTCATCAGACCTGAGAAGCTTAGTCATTATTTCTTCAAATATTATTTCTGCTTCATTCTCACTCTTTGCTCTTTCTGCAACTCATGTTATGGCTACGTTAGCATATTCGATTGTGTCCCAACTGTCTTTGATTTTTTTCATTTTTTAAAAAATTTTGGTTTATTCTTTTTTTCCTTTATGCTCTTTAACTGACTTTCCTTCCCTCAATGAAAATCTTCTGGTCAGTTCCTCTAGTGAATTTTTCATTTTAATTATCTTTCTTTTAAGCTCAAAGTTTCTACTTGGTTAATTTGTTTTATAAGTTCTTTATTGATATTTGCCATTTAATGAAATATAAATCATCAAATAACTATGTCTCATACTTTTCTTTAACTCTTTAATTATTGATTGCTTAGGTTTTGAATGTATTTATAATACCTACTGTAACCCAGGCACTATTTGTTCTTCCTCAGGAAGAGTTTCAATTGACTTTTTTTCCTGTGTACTCCTCATCTTTCCTGTTTCTTTATGTGCATAGTATTTTCTGTGAAAAACTGAGTATTTATAAAAAGCTAATATAGAAACTGAAAAAACTTTCAGATGGCTAAAATAGTGTTGCTTATCTGAAACATAACAATGTTTTCAGCTGACGCCAAGTTATCAGGTTGCTCAACTTGTAATTATTAATTCCATGTACATATTTTCTGATAAAGTCAAGTGTCATCTTTTAATAAATATATGTGTATGTATGTGTGCCGATGGACATAATTGAATATGATATTTGAAGATAATTTTATGTTGGTATGACAATATTTTTACTGTCCATGAGATGCCAAATATTTCTATCCTTGAGATATCTATAATTACTATAGAATTTATAAAAAATATCCTAAGTATTTGACAAATTTGTTTTAAAAGCTATTATTCTAGAATTAATACATGACAGTTCATATTGGATGCTTATAGCTCCAGAGAGTAGAATGATTGAACTACCTATTTCAGATGTCTATAATAGTGTTGCTTATCTGAAACATACTAATCAATCATGGCAATCTTTTCCACTGAGCCTTGAAGAGGCTTCAAAGCACTTCTCCACACACCACCTCGGGCAATTGCTATCAATCTATTTAAGCTTGCATTGGAAGTAAAATGCATTTTTCCATCTCTAGGCTAAATCTTCAAGCCCACAGTAATAGCTACTCTCTTGATTTAGCAGTTACAAAACATGCTCAGAAAAGTCATCAGAATGCCAGTCTTCTTAGCCAGTCTACTTAATATGAATGATTTAGTGCATGAGTTGTAAAAATTCTAGGAGTATGTTTCCATTATTTTTGTTATAAATTCTCCTAAGGAGCACATGGTAATTTGTAATTTCCTGCCTTTTTTGAAGTAGGTCATGTATATATATGACTTGTTTTTGCTAATGAAATCTAAGCAAAGTTGGCATATATCTCTGAGCAAGAAAATTATCACCTCCTCCCCCCCACCGCTGGTCAATTTTGAATCATTTATTGAGATGAACCCTTCATCAGGTTGAGTCTAGAGTGATACTCATGAGAAGAGCTCCACGAGCCATTGTATCTTGAGTGGAGTAGAAGAGAAACAAAAATGTACTGTTTTATTCCATTAAGACCGGGAATTATTTGTTAAGGAAAATGACTGAGCACCAAATCTACCATAACTAATTCAAAAAATGATACTTAGAAGTTGGTGCCATTAAAAGAAACAATAATTATAATTAAAAGACATCTTCTTTACGTACAGGCTGGTCAGTTGGTGGTTTATGAGCTGTTATCAGAGATTGGAAAGATGGAAAACCATCAATACCCAGTGGAAAAATGCTTAAGGGCTGCGCATAGTAACTTTGAAGGTAAAATGTAATCTAGGGAAAGAGTGAAACCGGTGTGCACTGTTAACCATGATTACAGCTGCTGCTGCTGCTTTTCACCCTGGTCTAGCCATGAAAAGCCAGGAATTTAGCCCTCGAACCAGCACAGATTCTTGCTTCACGAATTCGTAGACAGACTTTCAGATAAATAAGCGGAGAAAAGCAAGTCTTTATTTAGAGTGAAAAGAAATGTTTATTTAGAGGAAAAATAACAAAAGCAAGGACTCCATGGCAGTGATACCAAGAAGGGTCAAAAGACACCGCTATGGGCCTGTGTCTAGGGGATTTTAAACTTTTTTCCTCTATTCTAAAATCTCATCATCTTACTTTGTGATTGGCTCTCTCCCAGTGGCTATACTCCTCCAGGAAGATGTGCCCATCTTCCCAGCATTAGAGTTTCTCCTTCTACCTCCCCTTGTCCAAGGTCTTACTCTCTCAAGTTTTACTGTCCTTGTTTATTTAGTCCTCCTCGACTTTCTCACCTCATCTCTGGAATTTGTTTTGGTTAGCACCTCTTAGAATTTACTGTCCTTATCACAGAAGCTTCTTTAATGGTCCCTCAGTTTCCCACCTGTACTGTCCCTGAAGCTGCCTACTTAACCCTAACTTGCCCTACGACGCAAGAGGTTAGAAGACTCTTAGAACATTTTTGGTTTATGTCAGTTATATTTGGTCAAGGTATTTTTTAATATGTTTATTAAATTAGTGTACAAGTACCAGAAGTTGGAGTAATATATCTACCATCATACATTTATTGTTCACTCTGGAATAGTCTTACTCTAACTTTACCTGGTGATACCTTTTAATATACATTTTTGAGATTTTGTTTTAATTTCTATTTAAATATGAGACATTTTGAACATCTGGGCAGTATTTCTACTTACTAAATAAAGAATAGAAAATGTGATTTTCTATAGGTTACATCTGTGGCAGTCATAAAGAGTATAGTAGAGAAAGTATTTCAAATTTCGATAGAAGAAACATGTCATTTTGGGTAAATTCCTTAACTTGTCTGTCTGAAAATCTATATTCTCAATAGCAAATGCTAACTTTTAAAAGAAAACATTAGTAAAAAATAAACTCGTTCTTAAAATTTGCGATGATACATTTATAGTTTTCAGATACTTTAGTTATAATTATGCAACATCATTTTATGTTCTAGTCTAAAGGTTCACAGAAATTAAATTACACAGTCTCTAAACCAATTGATACATAAACGTTTTGATAATAGTAATAAATGATCTAACTGGAAACACAAAAAAATATTTTAATAATAATTTTATCAGATACATACAATTTTTAAATGCACTCAAACTATTAGGGATTTGTTAGTGGGTATAAAGCTATCTATATTTGTTTTTTATCTTTTGAAGCAATGGATGTTTTATACTTAGCTACTTCAAAGTGAATTAACATTTACATTACTAAGTAATAAAATTTGTTCTATATACTATTAGTAAAAGTTTGCGTGTGAATCTGTAGTCAATTATGAGTACTGAAATACTACTGGCCATGAACACATATTTTCTTAATTATTGAAGAAAAAGTTCATCAGTTTTATAAACTGCTATCTCAAATAAAACTCAAGTACTATTTTTGGATTACTTCTGGTACTTCCTGTACATTATACAGAGAAACATCCTAAGTACTGTAACATATTCAGTGAATTCATTTATATTAAATTCATATAAAACATTACTTTAGGAAGTGGAATCTAATTAGAAGAAAAACAAATAATGAACATTTTGTGATCATTGATTTCCAAGTTGTTTAGTTAAATGTTGCCTATGTAATGCTCATTCATTTTATATACAAAACCTCAAAAAAATTAATTTTCAGTCATGAACATAATTTATTTTTGTCACTGGTCTGTTAGTTCCTCCAAAACAAATTTAAAAGAACTCTCAAAGAAAAGATTTTATATTTCAAATACTCATTTTGAACAATCTAACAACAATTAGGGAAAACATTTCTTGGAAAATGTTCAAAGTATTTATCCTCGTAATTTGTTCACATAAGCACTGACAAGAGAAATATTCTATATACTTATTTATATTTTAGTGGATACCTTATTATAACATGCACCAAATAGTTCTGCCAATTTGCAATCTTGTGAGGTTTCAAGCATGCTAATTATTTGTATTTGTTAGCTTTATAAAAGAGAAGCTATAATTTTGTATTCATTTGAGTAAGTTAAGAAGACTCAAATCAACTGTACAATTAAGAATCTTACAGCCACACACACACGCAAACACAATTACAAAAAGATAACAATATCTTTTGAGCACAATATCATATCTTAAAATGCTGTATTGAATTCTTAGAACCATTTATTTGTTATCGATAGTCACAACTGAGTCTTTAGCTAATTAATATTATACAAGGGATAAAAGGGGAATTATATAGGAGGTTAAGTAACATTTCCCAAGGGTGTGCTAAAAATGCAAGTATCAATATGTCACATGAGACTAATGACCCATCTAACCTAGTATTCTGTCTTAGCGTCACTGAAAGTAATTATTTTATGATCTCTGAGCTAAATGATCATCCGAGTATCTGCCTTATGAATCTCTTTATCTCACAAAACAGGACTAATGTACATTAATGACAATCATATGTCCAGAATGAAGGCAAATGCCTATATTCAATGAGGATCTTCTAGTTTGAAGTCTTTCTCTGCCTAATAAGATTCAATCTTGTATGATAAGGACCCATTTCTAGCCAGCAATGTTATGTTTAATCCAATGGTTTTCTTTGAATACCTTCTCTGAATTAAGACCTTATTTGATATTCATGTCTCATTGCTTACACTTTTAACACAAGACCCTGGAGCCAATGGCACACTGGTAAGTGGTGGATCAGGATCTAACTTCTCATGGGTTACTCATGGTAGCACTTGGAGGTAGGCAGTGCTTCTGAGGTAGCGCCACAGAGCCAGAAACACCTATTTGAAAGCTGGGCTAGCTGGTGCCAGACACAAGACTGGACAGTGCCAGAGGCAACAGCACCAGGAGGTAGTATTGAAAGACCAGAAGTGGTAGAGAGCTCTCAGAGGCTCTGGACTCAGGTCAGCAGAGCTGACGATGCCAGAATAGAGACACTAGTGTCACAACACTTTGAGAGCTATTGACATAAGCCAACAGCAGATATCACTTTTAAAGACACCAGACACAGGCAAATGAACACAGGCCAACTGCCAGTCAGCAGGGAACATTGGAGGCAGGTCTGGAGGCAGGAGCAGAAGTTATGCTGCAGTTTGAAGCAGAGATCAGATGTGAAGGTCTCAGAGGTCTGTAGAGGCCTACAAAGGTCTCAAAATTCTTTCTGGGAGATACAGATAAGTCTTCCCAGGGAGTCTGTCTGTGAAGGTTTTTACAAGAGAAGGTCACAATAATGCTGAATCTCTAGCCCTCAGGAATGGTGGCGTATGCTCCTACATTTCAAGACTAATTGGTCTGTTCATAATTCCAGCTGTCAGACTGTGGGTCAAGCTCCAATCAGATTGGTCCATTTAAGAACCCTTCTCAAAAGTGAAATGCCAGGCTGACCTGACATATGGTGAGGTCAGGCGGTCTTGTTCACAATGAGCTCAGGGAAGCCACAGTCAGAGCCAGCTTCAGTAGTGCCCTACACTCTTCAAGTGTCCCACCCATGTTGATGCCACCAGAGCTCAGGGCTGATCCACAGGCTATGCACGCTGCTAGCCCTCAAACGCATTCACACTCTGGGGTAGCAGCAGCTGTGGGGCTTCTGATTCACTGTGAAAACTGATATGTTCTAAAGAGAACTACAATAATTCACTCTGTAGGAACTGTGTGCTTTGACTAAAACAAACTTTGAATTTAATGAAATGATGTCAGTATTCGTACTGTGGTAAAAAACTGATGATGCTACACTAGCTGGGGGAATGATGGACATGACACATTATTATAATATTCATTTTGATGTTAAATTTCCAGTTTAAGTCTTTAAATCAGGTCAGAGACAATTTATGCACACCCATGTTTCTCCGTTCTGTCAGTCATTATCTTTCCATTTTAATGTGTGGCATCCTGCATTTAATTGAGTTTCTAAAAAGGACTAATTAATCATGAAATAGGTTTTAGCCAGGTTTTCAGGTTTAAACTCATTTGTGCCATATCTACTTGAAAGCAAAAAATTATACCTGACTGGAAAATGAACTATGCTATTATCTCACTAGAGTATTATGCAGTAAGAGTCATTCTCTTGAAACAGCAAGCATTCCTTCAAACATATGTTCATCGTTAAAATTGGGTCTGTTAGCATGGAAACTGTAAATGATACATTAGTATTCTTTCCTTCATAATATAATGCAATTCTATGGGCTAGGATAAAGGAATACTTTTTTTTCAGGCGATTATATTTTTTATTACAGTACATTATTCTGATATTATTAATAAGTTTTGTTTGCTTGTCTTTTTTCTTTCCTTTTTTAGTTAAGAAATATCCGTCCTAATTTCTTTCTTTTTTTTTTTTAAAGATTTATTTATTTATGCATACAAGCTAGGGTACAGGCCAGAGGCGTGGGGCGGCGAGAGGGTTCACCAGAGACAGAGTGGGGACCAGAACAGGCAGATGGACGGAAACACACTGCTGAGGGGAGCAGCAGGCGAGGCAGGAGAGGTCTGCCGCGCCATGTGGGAATCTCCCTGGCCGGGCATCGAACTCGCGTTGCCGCTGCCGACAGCTCCACAGCGCTGCGCTTAACCGCTGTGCCACCAGGGAGACCCCTAATTTCTAAATATAGTGGTATAAATGGAATTGGGTCAATTCTTTCTCATTAGATGATCTAGCTGGATTTAACATGCATAGGTGTTTGTGAAGTTGGTTAGGGTTTGCATTCCTTGTTCTTTTCCATAACTGTAGAGAAAAGCAATGAGTCTCAAGGTGATTATTCTACTATTTCATTATCTCAAGGATGACATAGAAAATGATAATTTTTAGCATTCAGGAATGCCTTTGTCCTGTGCTCACTTATCTAAAAGAGAAGGGGAAAATTTGTTTAAATATTAAATGTTTTACATTGCAATATTTGCCTTGGACTCTGTGTTCTAATTAGTGATTCATAAATAATATAACAACATAGCAAATAAAACATCAGGAAAAAGAAAAAGGAAAAATCAACAATAGGCTCAATGCCAAATCTGGTTATTAATCTCTATCAGTTAAATGTCTTATCAAATTTTCCATCACTTAACTTGGAAATTGATTTGTTCATTGACTAAAAAACTATTATGCTGTGGAAGATATTTTGACATCTATTTATTTTAACTTACTATAGATATATACCCACTCCTTAAAACATTTTTCTGTAAGGTGATCTTAATGGCTGCAAAATATTCCCCAAAAGACAGATATTTAAAATTTTTATTTAAAGATTTTTACCATAATTTTAGATATTTGAAAAGTTCAATTCCACTAAACAAATTGCATAAACAAATTGAAATATCTGACTTAACCATTTAATTTTTATTAGTATTGTTACTATGTCAAAAATTAGTATTGTGACTATTCCAAAGCCAGCCATATTCTCAAGAATTAACCCAAATTGGCTCAATGAGCTCTTATCTAATTAAATAATTTCCCCAAAAGCTCCTTTTAAAGTCAGCTATAAACTAACATAGATAATTAAATATATTTTATTAAGCAGATTCGGGAGCAAGTAAAAAGACTGAATTAAGGAGTTATTCTACTGCTAAGGAATACACAAGTCAGTTTCACATAGGTTCACTTTTCAAAAATCTGCCCTACCATCTTGCAATATTGTTGTCCAATTAAATAAAGTGCAAAATGAAAGAAAAAAGAAAAAAATTAAATGTTAGTAAATTTACATGAAAGTTTAAAAGAACATTAATAACAAGGTTTTAAGGAATATGAAACAATGTAAACTAAAATACAAAGATAATAGAGGTAAAGTTTCTTGATTTACTTTCCCAGAGTAGGATGGTGGTATTGGTTAGATAGGGAGATTGTTAAACGAATGTGTTTAAATTTACTATTGGTGGTAAAAATAGCAGATATAGTATATTATGTAGGTCTCTGCTTAGAATGTAGGTTTTCCAGACTTTTATGACTCATTTACTCCTTAAGATATTTTCCTTGAAGTATTTCCTGACCATAAAAATTTTATACAATTTTTTAAATTATTAGCCACTTACCATTCTTGGTCTACTTTATTTCTTTTCATAGCACTTAACCACCACTTGAATTTATGACACATATAAAATGCTTTCCTTCATTTTTTGGTCTCCCCTGGAAAGTTAGCTCCACCATAATGGAATATTGAGTTTTATTTTGCTCTACTTTTTTTTTTCACTTATAACAGTCCAGAGCAAGTATTGAATGCTCAGTGTAGATTTGCTGATTAAATCAAAGAAAGAAGATATAAATTTGATCAATATTCTCTTTGATTATATTGATGACTTGTCTTTCATCTTTGGTCTTTGGAACTATTTTTCTTAAATGTTTCTTTCATAGTACAAAATCAGAATTCAGTAGTATTAATTTTGTTGAAACACTTTCTCTTTTTTTGCAATATCAACATTTATTTTTATTTGTCTTAGTAATATTTTCAGTTGACTACTTGAAATCTAATTTTGTAGTTTAACCATTTCCAGTTTCAAATATCAATCCTCCACTTTTTGTTGAATGCTTGACCTAATGCATATTCTTGTTTCCTAGAATAAATTATATGTGTAACGATTTCATAAATATTTTAATAATCTATTAATGCATTAAATTTGGATTTTTATAGAAGCAAAGATTTTTGTGAATCTTTTTTGGTATTTCTTATGAAATGCACCTATTATTTTGTAAATTAGAGGTAAGCTATAAAATATCAGGTATTAAACTTTTTAAAAATTATATTTATTTCTCATGTTGCATAGTTACCCCTGAATTATCATTTAATATGGAAAGAAACAAACTATTATCAAACTGCAGGGGAAGGACAGATGTATTCATATTAGTAGCTTTAGTCATACTTAGAAAACAATGACAACTACTTTTGTTTCAGATATTTAAAATGTCACTAATTGAGGCAAAAGTCAGTAGAACATTGTACGATTTGAGAGGTAGTCAGAATTATTAGCAAAGGAAACAAAGTTTTGATGATTTTACTTTTATAAATCATTGAGCAGTCCTTTAAAATGGTCTTAAGGGTGCATTTGTACATTTCAATTTAAAGGATATCAAATGAAATACTATGATAGAACAACAGGTTTTCTAGCTATCCTAAAACGTTTGAGTAGAAGTTAGCTTTTTGCCTTCAAGTAATTCTCAGAGATATACAGTAATATATTTCTCTTTAAATAGTGTCAGCTTTTCTTCCCTTGTATCTATAACCAAAAACATTAAAAAAATATATGGTTCTCTCTCTTTTTATATGCTTCTCTATTGGGGGATAATTTGTTCTGTCAATTATATCTGACTAGTAGCAATTGTATCAATGATGACAATGATCGCTTCAAAAATACTGGTTAGAATATGTAATTCACATTCTTAATTGCTTCTGGTATTAATTCAGGGTCACACTGAATGCATATTAGCTATAGTGGTGATAAACACGACATAGTGATTAGAAAATATTTTCAGGAGTGTCATGTAAATGACTAATCAGAGGATGGAAGCAACAACAAGGTGAAAGAAAAATTGTCATAATCATTATTACCATGAATCATATTTACCTGTTTTTATGTGTTTTCTTTCCCAGTCAAATGTAAATCCAAGAAGACATGTCATATATAGGTTTAACTTTGAATCTCACTTAGATAGAATTATGCTGGACACATTGTGGTAAATCGAATATTTGTTATGTGAATAAAAACAAATCTGCTCCAGACTTTTCTCTAAAGTCCTTAATTACAGGCACTCCTGAAATCCTAATGAATAACTTATTTAAGGTATCAAATGTTTCCAGAATCTGCAAACCTTTGTTATAAAACAGTTTGCATCACATGAGATTATTTCAAGTTAGCTGTGAAACGGTAAAGCAGTGGGTTTTCTATAGATGTGCAACCCACAACACTTAGCATTGCTTCTGGAATTTCATAAACTGACAAGAGGATTTTTGAAGAATTGAGAAAAATCTAGAAATAACATTAAAATCAGCAGAGTGGGGAACTGTTTGCATATTTATTGAGGGAATATTGGTTTACAATTTTGTTTCTGTTTTAAAGGTATAGGATCTCCCCCTTCAGGTGTTGTTACAAAACCATACCCCCTGCCAAAATATCCATATGCAACTACTGCAGTCTATTGAGTGCATTCCTGATATTTTCCTACCCCACCCACTCTGGTAGCCTCAATTTAGACAGATTGAAATAAACATAAATATTCCCCAATGAAAAAATCTTTTTAATACCAAGAACTAAAGTGGGTGAGCAATTCTTGATCAGATGACAAAAGAAAACATTTGAGACTGTAATTAAGAAATGTATATTCTAGTTGACAAAATTCATTCCATGAGATATTGTTTTATCAAAAGCTAGCACTAAAATCCTATTGTTGCATAAAATCAATGTTGATTTTATGAGATAATTTTCTAGAGATCATAATAATTTTTAGTGATAGAGAATAAAATATTCTGAGTTTTTATATTTTTATATTATAAAACAATAACAATCTGAGTTTTTATACTAATATGCATGTGTATACAGACTAGTAGAGGAACAAATAGCAGAAATGTGATTTTTAAAAAATATCTGTATAGGGCCTCCCTGGTGGCACAGGGGTTAAATCTCAGTGCTGTCAAGCTATCACCAGCCACTGCAGCAAGAGTTTTATACTGCCCAGCCAGGAGCTAACCCACATGGCACAGCAGACCTCTCCTGTCTCACCAACTGCTCCTCTGATCAATGTATTTCAGTAAAATCCGCCTGTTCTGCTCCCCACTCTATCTCTGGTGAACCCTCTCACCTCCCACTCCTCTGGCCTAAATCCCAGTTCATGTATGCACAAATAAATAAATAAACCTTTAAAAATAAATAAATAAATAAAATCTGTATAAATGAAATCAGACATTTAAGTAATTCCATGTATAATCAGATTGGTGTTTTTGATGGATATAAATAACCAATCCTTAGTTGTCAATTCAATTTACTTGTTCATTCAAGAAAAATTATTGCAATTTTAGTACTGAAATTAATGTAATATTAATTTGTAATAAAAATGTAATAATAAAAATATGCATGTTTATTTTTAGTGATGTATACCTGAAACTCACATAATGTTAGAATACAATGTTACTTAAAAAAAAAAACTACAATCAACATTCTGAAATTGGAAGAAAGAAAAACTATCAATTTTACAATATGTTCAATAATTGTGCAAGACATTAGTGTGCCCATGGATAAAACAAATGTGTGCAATGATCTGAGTTTCACAGTTGAAAATAATCAAAAAGTTTGGTAAAGGTAGACATGGAAATGAGTAGATATAGGAAGGTGAAGTGAAATGAAAGACAAGGGAGAATGGGTTTGATCATAATCGATTTCCTATGTCATCTGGCAGTTGGCAGTTTATGCTGAAAATACTAAGGGAGATTAAGAAATTTCAATCAAGGGATTACATGATCAAATTTTAATTTTAGAAAGATAGCTATTAGCAATGTGTAGGTAGAGAAAATGGAGGAAAATGGCCAAAGAAAAAATGTTATTTTTTTATTCATGTAGGTAATTCTAGGAATTGGGGACAAAATACTTAGCACCACCAAGAGGAAAAGAAGAAGAAATTATTATAGGACCAAGTTAGGAGGATCTAAAGACGGTTCCTGCAGTTTCCAGAAATGTTAACAACTGTTTAACCATGGTATAACTCTGGCTACTCACTATTTTTAATTACCATGTATGTAATTAGATCTACAAGTCAACTCTAAAATGCTATGAGTTATACTGATTCATGACTTTGTGTTGCTATTTAAGAAAAATAAGCAAATTACTAGTTTAATTATTACTAAGTGCTAAGTTGCCATCGATTCCAATTTCATAGTTAATAAGATGAGGGAAAAATTTCTACCTTAGACAACTACAAAACACATTTTTCATTTCATAATGAATTCAGGCCTTCTCAAAAGACACGTGCTTTTTTATAAAGCTCATTTAAAAGAACAAACATATTTGGAATTAATAAAAGTGTGGAGACCCATGGAATTTTCAACACCAAAACACTCAGGGCAGGTCTCTCCAGAAGAGCAGCTAAAGAAGTAGCCCATCCTCTGCTTGTTCCACATGGTGGAGAGAGAGGTATGTTCCTGCCAATTTTTACCACCTCTGTTTGTGAGTAGAGCTTAAATCTGGAATTTCTTCTGTTTCTCAATTAAAACATCTTACTCTTCCACTTCTCCTATATGTACCAATTTTCACTATTAAAGTCATACACTTAATTTTATTGGTGCCAATAGAAGGTCCTCTCTCAAAAACCAATTTAATGATGAATGAATTCAGATTTCTAAAATTGTGTACTATCAATAAACAATGAAACTCTGAATTAAGCAAACGTTTAAATTAAAAGTTTAAAAAAATTAAAATTTCTTAGAATATTTATATATATGTAAGGATTTTGCCATTCCAAATTCTATGTGAGTAATTAGAAGAAAAGCTGATGAGAGTATAGAATCTAAAATCTAAACCTGGAATGTAACAGCTGCTCTTACATCACCCTGTCTTTTAAAAATATCACATAATAGCAATGAAATAATATAAGGATTTAACATAAGATAAATACACTTGGAGTGAAATGAATAAGACAATTGACAAGTAACTTTTGGGGAAACCTTATATAGGTGGCATAAAATTCTTGAGCTTATAGTGGCCTGGGATAAACAAATATTGAATAGCTAAACAATAAAGATTACAGGGATAGGTGTCTATAACTGATTTAATGCAATGCCTATTTATGAAATTAAATCTTTCAAGTCAACTATTCAACTTCTGCAGAGCACTGTGTTTACAATGACACCGTCTAAGTTTCTTTCTCTGTTTAGTAATATACTGTTTCCTGGCCACATGACCCGACAATTATCCCAGTATGAACAGTTACCAATTTAAATTAATTAGTAGTGATAAGGATTTTCAGGGTGCAAACATCACTGGTTCCATTTTCCCATCTGCGAAAAGACCTAACAGTTTTCAAATTAATTTATTTTCATCATATCTCATTTCAAACTGGACCCCATAGTATATTTTACTTTTACTTTGAGCAGCAGAATAGACCACTGATGAAAGAGGATTCATCCAATTACTATGAGCAAAGTAGCTTTAACTTCCTTTAGATATCTGCTAGCAAGATATAAAATGACACTTCCCGGACACATCAGTAGCACAATAAGGCCTTTATTGATTTTCATATCATGTTCTTCAGTCTGAGATGGCTCTCTTGAGGACTCCACTTCCCAGCAGGAAAAAATTGCCTTTTCTCTGTTTGAATTCTCAGGTCTATTAATGCATCCCTAGCTGGAGACAGTGTCATTTTAGTTCTATTTCTTTGCAGTTGATGTGTCTACACCTTGGTATTGTAGTGCCCTAATGGATCCTAGGGTTGTAGGTCAAAGTATGAAAACAAAAAATGAAATTGCTTAGCCTGACAATCAATAAAAAAGACTCAACACTTTTTCTAAGTATAAAGTGTGCAACCAATGAAGTGTTATAAGTGTATTTAACCTTGTGCTAAAACCATAAATAGAATATTTCTAACATTTCCTTAGTTACTATACACTCAAAATGAAGACAAACGATTACTATTATTGTTTAATGTACATTATCTAGAGCAAGAAAACCAGCCCAAGTGCATATGTTATGCTGACAAAAGGTTGTTTTATAATCTTTTCAAATGTTACCTCAAATAACATCGGAAACAATTCTTCACTATTCATCCTAAAAAATCTAATATAATTTAAAATTCTGGATAATAAAGCATAAAGAGAATTATCTTCATCTTCCAAATTGACCTCCCTAAAATCACATATTTGAAAGTTATTTTTAAATATTTTTATATAAAAATAACTTTCATTTTGAAATTAACTAGAGAATATAGAATTATATTATTTCCAAGTGAGAACAAAACACATCGATACTTTTCTATCTCTAGTTGAAGTTTTTCTATATTTTTGATATTTTTATTACTTAATTTATTTCATCATGCAGTGTTATTTTCTTTCTATTGATTTATTGTGCAACCATACAATCCCTAAAATTCACTTTTATTGTATTTCCCTTAAACAAATAATGAAGAGCAGAAAACACACATTTTCTGAAAGTTTATGGGTCTTGTGAAAAATATACAGAGTGAAAAATATATAAGGATATTTTTAAGAAAGTTATATCAGTGAGATTTCTCTCCCTAATGACACACAAATATCATGAAATCACCAACCAATCAATGGTATGTTGGCCATGGTCATCATTTTAATTAAAATATGTACAAATAATGTCCACCAATACTGCCCACACTGAAACAAATGTTTTCATTAAAATAATCCAATCATAGGCATTTACTAATTTTGCCTTTAATTAGCATTTAGTTTTCAACTGTGGTATTATAAAACATAAATTTATGTGTGTGTATACATATACATACGCACATAAAAGTGTTAGATGAAATATTTCAGACACCTGTAAAGAGAAATCAAGGGGTTTATAAGTGTTCCTATTAACGTTCTCTCAAAAATCTGAAGGAAGTAAATGTGTCTCTCCAAAAATTAAATAACATTAAATGTTTCAAAGTGACAAAGATAAAGTTTTGAGAAAGACTCCAATAGTTTTTGAAGAGAATCTACAGAAAACAAATATAATGGCAGTAAAAGTACTGTATCAAAATGTGTACAGTGGGAATGGCACAAAGTAAGGGCTTCAAACCCTGATGAGCTGGGCAAACTCCACAGAGCAATGGAGTACTCTTCCCTTTGGCGCTCTGCCCTATAGAACACAACTTTGAGAAAGATATATGTTTGCTTCTCTTTGAAAACTGGTCCTTGAACACAAAAAATAAAAGTTGCTGATGGCAGAGTTAAGAGGAAGAGAAGAGTTCTGAAACAATGATGGTACTTATTAGGTAAAAAGTTTTGTTTAACATATAAAGTGGAATTCAAAGTTGGAGAAGTGTCAAATAGAAACTGTAACTTCAACATGGCAACATAATTCTCTTTATCAACCATCAGGACATGATGAGAATATTATTTTTATGGCGATTTACAGGGAAAATTTTAGGCCATGAATTTATTTAAAATTTTAATGTGAAAAATTGAATCTAACAGTCATTATGAAACAAGGGTCTCTCATTTGTCTTACTCAGTCAGTGGTAATTCCTTTGTTAAATTGTTGCATAATTGACAAAATCGCATATATTTAAGGTACACAAATTGATGTTGCCATATACATGTATATTGTGAAATGATAACCAAAATCAAGTTAATTAAGACATCCATCACCTCATATAGTTCTCATTTTAATTTCTATTTTTTCATAGTAAGGGTCATGAAAGTTAAAATGCATCGTCTTAGCAAATTTAAACAATACAAAACATTTTTTCTATTTATTTTCTTTATTGAGGTCACACTATTTACAACAATTATGATTTGAGGGAATAAGTCCACATCGCCACAGATATAGTTAACTGCAGTCACATTTGTTGTCAATAGATATGCAGACTTACTTTTCATAACTGAAAATGGATCTTTTGATCAACATTTCTCCATTTTCCCCTGTTTCAGCACCCTGGCAATCACCTTTCTACTCTTCGTGTCTGAGTTTAACTATTTTAGATTCAACAATTAGTTAGATCATGTAGTATTTGTTTTGCTGTTAACTGACTTATTTTACTTGGCAAAATATTCTCTAGTTTTATCTGTGTTGTAAAAAGTATAGAATGTCCCTTTTTGAGGCTGATAATGTTTGAGTGTACGTGTGTGTAAAAACTACATAAATATACATTATATGTGGGTATGTATATATATGTGTGTATACACACACACACACACACACACACACACACACACACACACACACACACACACACACACACACACCCCTACACGGCATTTCCCTGTCCATTCAACTAAGTATGGGGCTATGAGCATTTAGTTTCCGTATCTTGTCTGCTGTGAATAATGTTGCCATGGACGTGTAGCGCAAACATCTCTTTGAGATGATGACTTCATTTTCTTTAGAAATATGCCAAAAATGGGACTGCTGAATCATAAAGTAGCTCTATTTTTAACTTTTTGAGGAATAGAAACACTTTTTCATAATGGCCAAATGAATTTACAATCTGAACAATAGTGCACAAAGGTTCCTATATCTCCAAATCTTTGCCAAAATTTGTTATCTTCAGTCTTTTTTGATAATGGGCATTCTAACAGATGTGAGGTAATATCTAATTGTGGTTTTGATTTGCTTCGTTATGAATGTGAACACAACTAATTTTTATTTTCACATTGGATTGATAGATATTTTGTACTTTTCACACTTTTAGCAAAAACTTGGTAAATAAAATTTCACTGTATCAATTATACCAAACTATAATACTATTTATACTATCTTATATTATAGTAATCTATATATCGATATATACTATATCTGTAATACTATAATAAATCCTTTTTTTAAGGAGCAATAGTTAGCCTGGTATTCTAAGACTGAACTATGTGCTTTTTATCTTAAAAATCAAATTAAATTGAATTAATTATCTTAAATATCTCCACATGGAGAGTGTGAAATATGTGTATGAATATGTGTATGTGTAATGGGTAGTCTTAGGTCTTAAAATTGTGCTAGGTAACTGCTTGATAATAAACTACCTGCCTCAGAATTGTTAAACCAGCTATTCTGTTTTCCTATGTACAATATCTGCAAGTAGTTGCCCTATTGAAGAGGCTTGTCTCTTTCAAATTCACCTGGCAGTGATAAAGGAGTGCAGTTAAGGATGAGAAAGTTATCTTCATTTCTTTCTTTCTTGATTAAAAAAAATGCAGTAATAATGGTTAGAAAACTGAATATAATGGGGAGGACTTCTATCAGTTGTAATTCTATTTCTTCTAGCATCTCAGTGGAAAACACACTGTATAGGGTAGTTCTTTCTGTTCTTTTTGTAATGCTTTCACCTCACATGAGAAGTACTCACACACTAAAAAAGAGGTATGGAATTGTTTAAGAAAATCACTAACATAATATGGGACTGCCTGGTGGTGCAGGGGTTAAAGTCTCAGTGCTATCATGCTATGTGCTATGGCTAGCCACAGCTGCATGAATTCCATCCCCTATCCCTGCCAGGGAGCTAACCCACATGGCGCAGCAGACCTCTCCTGCCTCGCCCTCTGCTCCCCTCAGCAGTGTATTTCAGTAAATCTGCCTGTTCTCCTTACTCTGTCTCTGGTGAATCCTCTCATCCCCCCATACCTCTGGCCTACACCCCATCTTGTACGCATAAATGAATAAATCTTTAAAAAAAAAAAAGAAAATCCCTAACATAATAATGCAACTATAATATTCCCTTAGAAAAAGTAAAGCTGTTATCTTAAAACAATGGTTAGGTTTATATGATTTTGAATATGTAAAACAGAGATAAGTTAGTTATATTGTGTAATAGACCTTAATGAAATTTACACTGATATTTCCCCATAAGAAATGCAAAGTACCTGGCCCTCTATCTTCTATTAATCTAAATAGGCAATGAAGGAAATAATCCTATCAACAAAAAAGGGCTCTTGTTCTGATATAACAGCCTTGAGGTAGAAAGACCAATTAAGAGTAGTCCTTTCTCTAATTAGAAATAGACCTGGATGGGTGGTATAGCCCTTACAAGCCAATTAATAACTCAGAGGATACTGGGGTGCCATATTCCCAAGTCAAGTTTGGTATTTTTCCTGTAAAATTAAGCCATAGAATTAAAAAGAGGAATATAAAACTGCTAAATCGTAATCCAAAAAGCATTATTAACCTTCACAAGAACTGTTTCAGTTTCATGACCTATAATTATTAATATATTCAATGCTTTATAATAAACAAAGTTGAGGAGTTTATACTTGTTCCTGTGGAATGTAACCTTAGCCTTATTGATGTTTGAGAACTGTTTTTGGTCACTGTGACTTTGATTTTTGTTTGTTTGTTTTTAATCTCTCACTTATGCTGTCATGCAAAGTGTTTGCACCTGAGGATACATCTGTTTGTGCCATCTGTGTATCTTGTTGTCATCTAGCCTGTGTCTTTATGTAAACCTTCAATATAAATGTTGAACAAGACCATCTACAAGGGGCCTCCCCGGTAGTGCAGCGGTTGGGTGCTGTGCTGTGGACCTGTCGGCAGCAGTAATGCCAATTCGAAGCCTGGCCAGGGAAATTCCCACATAGCACAGCAGACCTCTCCTGCCTCGCTTCCTGCTCCCCTCAGCAGTGTGTTTCCGCTGGTCTGCCTGTTCTGCTCCCCACTCTGTCTCTGGTGAACCTTCTCGCCGCCCTATCCCTCTGGTCTGTGCCCCAGCTGGTATGGATAAATAAATAAATCTTGAAAAAAGAAAAAAGGACACCATTTGGTGTTTTCATCTCTCTTCTGGATCTACCTACTTATGACTTCTTTAAAAAAAAAAAAAAGACCATCTACAAGGACATAGGCCTAGAGGTTTTCATTATCATAGGTACTGAATCAAAATATCTAAACTTTGGTTACAGTTTTGCTTTAAAAAGATATGAAGTCATGACAATTTATCATCATATAATGCATAGTTACCTTTTTCACATACATACACATAGCCAGCACTACAGTTGCCAACATTACTTGTGCTACCACCATAAAAAATAAACATAAAACATGCTCTTATCATCAAAGTCTCATATTTCCAAGAGTGCTATCTCTACTATAAGATTCAAGAAATTACTTAAAACTCAACATGAATAATTTGTTGTTACCTATCATCTCTCATCTTGAGGCTAGTCTGTGAGAGAAAAATCACTGATGCATGAAGGGTGGAGAAAGATCAGCCAATTAAAAAATAATCGGACAAAGAAATTCTGTTGTTGTCTCAAATGTTATTTATTGCAGCTGTATATCCAAATCACATAAAACGAAGAATCTGATTGAATAGGTGACACTGACAAGTTGATCCTAGAGTATATCATGAAGTGTCTTGGGAGTTAACATAAAGCATTCTTGAAATATCATTAGCATTTTAGACACAATATATTTTAGGTAAAGCAGTGAGATTAGTTTCAGAGAAGGACTATAATCTGTCCCACATAAGGGATGTAATTATAGGAGAATAAGGACCACCTATGATGATCAAAGATGGCCTCAGTAAGTCAAGAGTAGGATGATTATGACTAGTTAAGAGTCTGTAGAAATGGGAGAGTTAATACAATTAAAGATTTACTGATAGGGTAAGTAATTAGGACTTAGTGATTTATTGGATAAGAAATGATCTGTAGAGGAAAAGATCACAGACAATGAAGATCTCGGACCTCATAAGTAGAGGAATGATAATATCCTTTACTAAGATAGGCAACATTCAGAGAATAGCAATATTAAAGGATACGATGAGGAGTTTAACAGATAGATTGATTCAAAGTGCCTAAACAGAAGACATTTTTAAATAATTCTATAAACTAAATGTTATGCATACATAGTTGTTGTCAATGGGTGTCTTGGTCTACAACAAAATGCTACAGCCACAGAGAAACATTTTGTTAATTTTTAATTTACACTTTGCAGTTCATAACATTTTCAGTCACACCTGATATTCAAGAAATTAGCCAGTGAAGTATTAGGTTTCTCACCTAAACCTAAAATGTTTGCTTTAATATAGAAATACATTCTTATCGTATTAAATATATAACTTAAACTTGATAGCGTACCTTTTACTTTTTCTCTAATTCATAACCAGTGTTACCTTTCTTATTACCCACTACCATACTAAAAAATTGGATATATACCATCAATAAGAACTACCAATTAATATTTCTATTTATGTATTTACGGGGTTTTATATTTTTCAGGGTTAAAGAAAATTTTTATCCTTTTATTTTGAATCACATATCAAACACTTTGCTATTTTATTTTAACTATTTATGGTAACACTGACCTTCAATGCAGTAAACCATTTGCAACATTATTTTTCTTTATTATACACCATTAACTTATTAGTCCATTGAAAACCTACTTTAGGCTCAATTCCAAATAAGAACAATTTAAATTATAATACACTAGAACACATAAAATGGTAAAAGGAACCTGACTTGAGTTGTATACACAGTTTAAAAACTGGTTATTGGATTCTCTGAGGATAAGGGATGTCATAATCAACTAAAAGACAACTGAATAAAATTTGAGAGGGTAATCAAGAAGTGTTCACTAAGTTTAAAAATAAAGTATGGGCTAGTTAGTCAAATTCATAAAAAAGTATTACTTATCAAATTTACAACTCTTTGCAGTGTCCATGCTTCTTTCATAGTTAATCTGGCATGTCTTAATCTTTGATAAAATTCAACATTAAAAGCATACACAAGGACATCGCAAAAGTAATCTTAGAAAACAAATATCATGATTATTTTGTTTTCTTTTAATCTTTGAAAATGTTTAATTTTGAATACAGGTAGAAACAAAGATGTTCTTTAATTTTCCAGTGGGAAACAGTGGAACATCATGCAATTATAATAAATATTCAATGCTTCAAATTTTGACAAGCTGGAATAGTTTTTTTCAAGGTTTTCAAGTTCTAGCCTCACACCAATTCTCCTGACTCAGAGTCTTAGTGTCAGTGCTTGATTTTGTTTTGATGTTCTCTGCAAATCAACAATTGAGTGAAATTTTAAGCAGTCAAAACAGACATTTGTCATTGTGTTTGCATCCTATTTCTGATGGCAACCTGCCCATTTAATCATGCAAGTGAGGGGATTGCTGGCAAAGCAAGAGGGACCAAGGCAATCGGCTATGACCTAGCAAGAATCATGTCACATGTAATTACCATAATTCATAAGGATCACTCCAGGCTCATTGGTGTTGTTACTGCACACCAATTGGACTGTGCTAGAATGTTTAAGTAAATATTTGCATGCAACCTGAAGCTGTTGAGAATTTCTACTTCAACTAGAGTCCTTTCTTATGAAATATTCAATACAAGAAATGTCTCTGGTGGTGCAGAGTGGTGGGTTTTCTCTCTAATTTGATTAGCAGTGATGATTCTTTCATGAACTATGAATGTCCTTCTAGATTAGCATCATCCAGGTTCTTTGGGCTTGTCACAGAAGAAGAAACTAGGGAGACTTTTACTTATGAACATGTATAAAACATGCCTTTATCAACATATGAAATGTTTCCAAAGGAGATTTTAAATATCATTCAAATAAGTTAAAATATAGCCCATCATAAGTAATAATGTTTGATCTTAAAGATCTTAATTAGAAGCACATAGAAACTCAGGACTTAGAAATGGTACAAATTATAGCATTTAATGAATGGATAATCATTAAGCATGTTATTATTTTATTTCATTAAAGTTTGTGAGTTGTAGTATTTTGTTCTTAATTACTGAAAGATTATTATTCAGTTACTCTGAAATTAGAAATAACAGCCTGCTAATTGCAATCATAAATATTTGAAATAAAATTTCTAGAATCAGTACAAAATAAACTATAAGAAGCTATTACTGTATATGTGTGATTGTATAAACATAACAATTATGAAAGATTATACAAATATGTATATAAATTATATAAAGATGTATACAATCTAATATACACATATAAATTTATTTTAATAGTGTAGAAAGCACAAGTATATGCAGCAATATGAAATAAGGACATCAGAACACTCATGGTTGTGATCATAAATTTATTATTCCTTCTATTTTTATGTGAGTGATCTAAATAAAAGTTTTGAAAAGCGCATTTCTTGCCAAATTGATTTTTTAATAAATGTTTGCTTTGCCATTATAAAGTCATAAGAAAAGTTTAAATGAAGGCCAAAATTGGCATTTACATATGTGGCAAATTCTATGTGTACACATATTAAATAATTCAGCTCTTGGAGTAATTTTTTCTTTAAATATTATAATAAATATGTCAAAGTATAATCAAATTCTACTAGTGTCTGATTTCCTACTGGGGAGAGAGGGACCCTGATAATTTGAGATGGCACATTAGTTTAGTGGAATTAATGCAGCATCCCTTTGTGCTTAACTCACTCCCACAGAATAACTTTTACCCTAGGAGAACTGTTTCATTATATCCTAACATGAATTAAGTGACTTTTAAAATCATTTCCTTTATCTTAACTATTTCCATGACTGCTATCACAGATATATCCTTAGGAGTGAAAATACCTATTCTTCTTTCTATAGTGATTTAAAATTTTGTATTTATTGAAGCACTTCTACTAAGTTTTCATTATCAGGACCACAGCTGGATAACTGCATGCCTTTGATCCTCTAGATTTCTTCACAGACTCTCCTCTGGCACCTTGCTTTTGTTCTCTGGAGCTGGGCTCCAGTGTTGGCTGCTCAGCACAGTACCATCTGAGGGAATGCTGGCAAAGACAGAGGCAGTGGAGTACAACAGCTATTAGGGAAACAAACAGACCAGCAATACCCTTAGCAGTGCCAAAGAATTTTATTGGAAAATGTCTATGGCTTCCACCTTACCCAGGCTTTTCCCTTAAAAAATGTGCCTTTAAATGAAATTCAAAATATGATTTTTATAAGAAAATTTATAAATTCTAACATATTTTATGAAATATAGTAGCATTTCACCCATGTTTTGCAAGAAGAATTTAAATATTTTGAGATTATCTGATAGGAAGGAAACGGTTTATATATGACTCAAATTTTGCATAATGAATATGGCTATTTTATTCTTTGCAGAAGCATAGCCATGAAAGACAGATTAACTTTCATAGCTGAAACAGAAGAACCATGGGGGAGAAAAAAGAGCTTGATGTTTGTAAAGGCAACTATTAACAATAATAGGGACAACATGTAATAGTTACAGAGGCCTATTTTATGCTATTTAATGTGTTCATTGTGACAGCATGACCCAGGACTATATTATTAGTAGCGTCCTAGAGATATTGTAACAAGTTAGCAGGAACTGGGTGACTAAATAAGCAGAAAGTCATTTTCTCACAGTTCTGGAGTGAAAAATGCAAAATCCAGATGCCAACATAGTCATGTTCTCTATAAAACTTATTTGAGAGGAATCCTATTTGCCTCTTCCTAATCTCTGCAGAGCTGCTGGCAATTCTATAGGTGTTCCTTGGTTTCCAGCTGCGGAAATTCAACTGGTACTTCCATTGTCACATGACATTCTACCAGGGTCTCAGTCTTCTAATGATCCATTCCTTTTCCATTATGATAATTAAGTCTTCAATATATCATTTTAAGTGAAGCAATTCAACTAATAATAGAGTATTTATTTTGTATATGAATAAACTGAGACTACAAATGGTTAATTTTTCCAAATATTAGACCAAGTTTTCAAGCTGTGATATTTCGTAAGTGAAATGCATGTTTCATCTCTCTTGTACAAGCTGATTAAAGTCATGGCATTAAAAACCATTAACTTCCTACAGAATTTCACTATGCAAATTTAATCATCTTTTTGTGGTGAAAGCCAGAGAGATTATTGAGGATTGAAAAAAGGAGAATATAGCACTTTCAAAAAATAAGAGCTAAAGAAGATAGAGTATAAAAATCCAAGTTGTCATAGATTAATATATTTAGTGTGACCTCCCCCCCCGAAATATGGTCAATACTAGGAAATCCTAGAATTAGGACTATGAAAATAATGGAAGTGTATATTTTGTGGCTGAGAAACCATGACTACCATATTGGACTAAGGTAGAATGGAAAGATGTCAGAAAAGATAAGGTCTAAAACAAGATGATTTTTAAAAAAGCAAAGTCTGGAAAAATAAAAATAGTAAGTTGCAATCTCAAATTACTGGAGCAGTTAGATCAGAGAGCGGAACAAATATAGGATTAAGCACTAGCTTATATTTAATGACTATGCAAGTGCAAAAATTTCAGGATAAATGAATGACATTTTAAAAAGCAATACCAATTGGATAATAGCAGATGTGCAATAACTAGTGATTTAAATTATATTAGAATAGTGTGATGTTTCTTTCATGTACACTTGTCTGAATATTTTCCGTTATCAAAGAGTGTATACCAGGTTTATAAGACTGTAGAATATATCATTCATTAGTCCACCCAAAGTGACCAAATTTATTTCAGTGTCCAGAAGAAGGGATGATATTTTGTTTTCAGCAATTAACAAAGAAAATACTTGCTGTATTCCTTGTTGTGGAGTTGTTAATGGTTTTAAATGAATTAGCTTTAAGGGTCACACATGTTTTAAAATAATATTTTAAATGACTCCATTATTTAATCATAAATATATTAGATATTCTAAAAATACTTAACTCGCTTTGAGATTCTGAATTGCTGTTAGACTAAAAACATTAGGATGTAGATAAACCCAAACTAGTACCAATTATGATATAAGTATTAGCAAGAATTAACCAGGATGGAACTAAATATTTCATCACCAGGCTTCTGTGGCTCTTGATAATGTATTTTCTCTACATTGTAACTTATTTTTAGCTAGCATCTCTCAATCATTACTTCTAGAGTTATATGTGCATATAAGTATTGTTTCCAAATATTCTAATTTAACACTTTATTTCTTCCCTGCATTTACCAGCAATGATGTAAATTGGAATATAAACTTAAAAACTAACCCTGCTACTATTCAATTGAAACTCTGAAACCAATATTTCCACCTCTACACCTACTTCACCTCCTATCAACTCTTCTTCCAATCTAGGTTTGAAATTTCCTACTATAAATAGCTAAAAGCTGTAATCACATGATCATCATGATTCTGTATCTCAGAACAGAAAGAGCTACTTTGAAAGCCAGAGAAAATGAATTGTCCCTCTCTATTCTCAAATGCACAGATGACACCTTAATGTGTTTTTCAGTGTTTTGTGAGATAACTTGCTAAACTGCTGCCATTCAAACCCACTCCAGCTCATGAAATTGATAGCTCATGAAATCATCCTTTTTCACTATACATTTAAGATTGTTGTTATCAGGAGGCCAAAAAGAAGATGTAGAATTTACTAAACAGTTTAATTAATGTTCACTGAAATGCCACCTTACTGTAAAGAAGAGATTAGGAATTCTGGGTGAATATACTCATCAATATTGATGTTGTATCTAAAATGGGGGAGTTAAATATTTACAGTGCCATCACTGACAATGTCATCTCTTTCCATATGTATGTAATTGGTATCCCTGGAGAGAAGAGAGAGAGAAGTGTCAGAAAAAAATATTTGAATGATAATACCTAAATATTTTGCTAATTAGATGGAAAATATTAACACAAAGATTCAAGAAACTTGGTACCCAAATGAAAAAAAAAAAACTGTATCAATGCACACATACTCAAATTTGATCGGAGCAGTGAAATAGAGAAAATCTTTAAAGGAAGACATTAGACACAGACTATCAAAATAAAAACTGGACATCAATTTCTCTTCAAAAAAATTATAAGCAAGAAGACAAAGGATAGCTTAAAGTATTGTTTGAATAATGAAAATTAAATGAAAACCTAGTATTCTATCCCCAATATAATATTTTTCAATGTGCACATGAAATAAAAATGTTTTAAGCATACAAATGTGAAAAGATTAAAGTTCTTCAGACATAGAAAATAGTATACCAAATGTAAATAAAGAGTTAAGAATGAAAGAGGTAAGGTAAGGCTCTTTAGTAAGTATAGATTATGACTCTGTATTACTTCATTATTTCTAAACAATAACTAATTATTAAAACAAATAGAATATAATGTACTTTGGAGATTACAGTATAAGTAAGATGTATGGCAAAATGCCACAAAGGATAGGAGGAAAATACAATTTTATTTTTTTTAATCATGAGCTATCTGTATATTGGTATCAACAATATTAGTATTAAATTTTGATTAGTGAAAGAGATATGTTATATACCATCAACCCTAAAACAACCACCAAATTAACAAAAGATTATAGCTTATAAGACCACAAATAATATCTCTAACTTTTTATTGCTTAATTCATTTGCAGATGTTAGATTGATTTTAGATACCAGCTTATTAATATTTCATATTAAAATTCAGCTTTTAAATAATTAATATATAAAAGCAAAGGTAAAAATTTTTGATACTCTATATTAGTGGATAATAAAGTTTTCTAAACAAAGAATTCTTATTATATCCAGAAACAAATATAAATGAAAGCAGAATGCAATCATGATTGCATTCCAAATGAACTATAAACTGGTTCTGCATTCAATTATAGACACAATAGATCATATAAATTCCATTTGTTCATTAGTTTGATCCTTTAATACTGAACTACCCTGTTTAAGATGAACAGGGCAAATTTGTATATAAGAAATACGTATTTATATATAAGAATAATGTGTGTGTGCCATTTGTATGTTTTATTCCACTAAGTTATTCTTTCATCTTTAATTCTGCCATCCTTTTAACAAAATCAAAACTATCCTTTTAATTTGTACTTTGTAGAAACACTTGCATTAAGTTCAGTAAATATTAGTATCAAATTAATAGCTTATATATTCCATTTTCAAAAACAAAGCAGATACAAATTCATGAAATTTCCGCCTTTTTAAATGTGATTGTTCAGTAAGTTGTGCTCACTTTACCTACTGAAATAATTCCAAGTAACCTGGTTGTACTTGCTTACCAACTTTAAGAATGTATGTCAGCCTCACTGTTTTACTGTATGGAATCACAACTAGCTGATAATACTCTATTCCCCATTTTTTTAAAATATATGTGTTGCTGAATTGATTGATATTTTGAATTATTTATGAAATATTACATAATTTTGGAATGCATATCCTTACATTGATATAGTTATTCTATCCTAAGATTTCTCTCAAGATATATACTCAGCTATTTTTTTTTTTAACCTAAAAGTACAGGTTTATTAGGGAAAGAGACAGGGAAGTAAACAGAAGAAAAAAATGTCTGTGACAAGAACTATAGCCAATGTCATACTGTAGAGTGAAATATACCTTTCACATTAGTAGCCATAATATAAAATATAAAGTTGGAGGAATTAAGCATAAAAAGATTAGGTGGATAGAGGGAAAAAGTACTAGGAGACAATGTTCCTATTTGAAAATAATTAATGTGATATAAATATGTCAGTTATCCTGAAATCAACTTGTAAATTTATCTAGTTATACTTTTTCTCAACTGCATTATTAACTTTATTTTTTAATGTCTATTTCAACATTATTGTAGACTTAAAGAAAATGGCAAAATAGTAGAGATTTGGTTTGTACACGTTTCCTAGCTTCCTGAAAAGGTATCTTTGAAAAAACTTTATTTTCAAATCCAGGAATATTCTAGGTCTAATACATTTAACAAAACTAGACTTCTAAATTTCAATAGAGTTTATAAAGCTTACTTGAACTTTTTCTTTATAGTTAAATTACATTTCATTGCATGTATTTATTCATCACAGATTAGAAAACTGTTAAGTGATCACAAATGAACTTTCTTTTGCTCCCACTTAATAGTCACATTCAACTCCAATTTTGAAACTCTTTCAAATATTATTTTTTATCACATTGAGAAGTTATAGAAAGGAATCAAACAAGATGTTACCTTTTCAGTTGGTATTTTTGCTCAACATAATGCCCCTGAGATTTACAAACGGTGTAAATCAACATTTTATTCATTTTCATTGCTGAATTCTATTCCCATTTAGAGGTTTATCTCAGTTGTCTACTTTTCTGTTGAAGACAATTTAGGTAGCTACTTTTGCTCTTCTTTTTTTTTTTTCTGCTATTAAAAATAGACTGTTAAAAACATTGATGTAGGGATTTTTGTTAAACATAGGTTCACCCTGGGAAAAATACCTAGAGTTAATTGCTGGTTAGTATGGCAAACATATCTTTAAATTTATCAGAAACTACCAAACACATACAGAGTGACTAAACTAATTTACATTCTCACCACTACTGTATGAAAAATCCAGTTACTCCAAATTATCATCATATATGGTATCTGAAACTATGTTTTTGAAATGTAACTATGGTGTTTTGATGACATATGTTTAGTGCTTCTAAATAAAGATCAGAGTATTTTATAGTAACATCTGCAATAGTTTACTTATTTGTTTTCAACTGATGTTATTGTAACTTCCACCTTGCTCCTCATTACTACAAAATTACACATGCCTTGTAAAATATTCACAGGTACAAATTTCACCTGAGGTCATAGGATATGTGTAATGTTAGCAAATAAGCATATTTTCTTCCAAAATAGTTCCACCTGTGTGTTTCTTAACCAGGAATGAGTTCCTATTTCCCATTCTCTAATCAAAACTTCCATTATCTTATTTTTAGCACACTGATTTTTATAACTCAGCATTTCTTTGTTATTTTAATTTGAGCATTTCTGACTGCCTGTTTGAGCATCTCTTCACCATAATTACTTGCTCTTCAGATTTCCCCTTCAGTGGATTGCCTTTTTTTTTTTTCATATGCTAACTATATTTCTCCTGGGTTTTCTACCTTTCTATTTCTTATTTTTTTTAAATTTCCTATTATTTCCTTATCTTTTTAGACACTGCAAGTATTTTCTTCCATTATGCCACCTCTCTATAATTTCCTTCATTGTAAACAAATACCTTCATTTGTATGTAATCAAATCCATTATTTTTTGTGAAGCAAAAAAGAGACAGAAAAATTTGGATACTGATGAGTAAGATTTTCTACATTTTAACCACAAAACATTCTTTCTGTCTGCATAATTAGAGCTTATATAAAAAGCTTATATAAAAGGAGCATAATTAGTGAGTGAAAATTTTATAGAATTCAATTCTTTTTGATACAAAAAAGCTCTGCCTTTAGGAAGTTTCATATCTTGACCTGCCCATTAAAAAAGATTTTGACAAGTATGCCTCATTAAACTTTCCTTTCTAATCATTTTTTGTAGAGGAATGAAAATTTAGTAACTTTACCTTAATGTTTAAAGAGAGTAATCTTTACATATTTATTTTGTGTAACCAACTAGATTAGAAACTAAATATTAAATTACTTTAAAGTTTAGTCATTCTATATGCATGGCTCAGGTGATTTTAGCCAAATAGTATATGTTTGATGCAAATTGATTATTGACTTGTCAATTCCAATGGTCACCATTCATTTTTTTTTTAGTTTATGATGTGAAAAAAATTTCTCCCACTCTTTAGGGTGTCTTTTTATTTTAAAGGTAGTTTCTTTTGCTATTCAGAGGCTTTATAGCTTGATGCTGTACCAGTCGTTTATATACTTTTGTTTTCCTTACCATTGAATTGAGTCCCCAAAAACATTCTGAAAGCCTTTGTCATGGAGTGCTTTGCCTGTTTTCTATTTTATGGCTTCTGGTATTACATCCAATTTTTAAATCCATTTTAAGTTAATTTTTGTGTATCATGTGAAAGATTCATCTATTTGCATCTGTCTGTCTACTTTTCCCAGAACCATTTGTTCAAGACTTTCCTTTCTCCATTACATACAATTTTCTCTTTTGTTATAGATTACCTGTCCATATAAATATGTGTTTATTTCTGGGCTCTCAATTCTGTATCTTTGGTCTGTGTCTCTGTTCTTACTCCAATACCATACTCTTGATATTACTACAGTCTTGTAGTAAAGATTGAAGTCTGGACAGATAGCTACTTCCATTCCTCTTTTTTTTTTTTGTTAAGATGGTATTGGCTATTTAGGGTCTTTTGCGGTGTCATAAAAATTTCAGTAATGTGTGCTCATTCTTTATAAATATCCGTAGAACTGTGATAGGGATTGTATTAAATCTATATATTGCTTTGGGTGAGATGGTCGTTTTAACAATGCTAATTCTTCCAGTCCACGAGCATGGAATATCTTTTTCTTTTCTGTGTCTTCTATTTTCTTTAACAGTATCTTTTTGTTTTCACCTTCTTTGCTAGGTTTATATCTAGGAATGAAATACTTTAAATGCTACTGTAAATGGAATTGTTTTCTTGATATCAGAATTTCTTCTCCTCCCTTCCAAAGGCTTCTGGCTAAGGTGACAGGCCTGCCACCAGTGTCCCCTACTGCAGACCACAAACCACAGCTTCCTCTCTCCATCCATCTCCTGTTCAGTGTAGCATGAGTTGCCTCAGTGTCAACCTTGTTGAAGCCTGCACTGAGCATACTGACCAAAGCATAATAGATTCCACCTATATGAGAAATTATCTATCTGAACAGCATCCTTTAGCTTTTTGTCCTAAGAGCCACAGAACTTGGGGACCAGCTTCTGTAGTTGTGCTGTATGGGCCTATTACATCTGCTTCCCTCGGAGAGGTCTATTCCATTGCTTGACATGATCTACCAGGTCTGGGCTGCTTCATCAATCATTTCCTGTGCTCACTGGGTTCTATGGATAATGTCTATGATTGGTCTTCTTCCCGGTCCCATTCCAAAGCTCAGGTCTCACTGAGATCTATGTGGGATTACTATGTAAAGTCCTGCAGTTCTACTCTGCTGCTTGTTTGGCTTCCGAAGGCCACGTATCTGCTTAAGCAGGCTACCTGCTTGGCCGATTCCACTGCTTACCAGAGACCCTGTCCTTTGAACATCACTTCTAATGTGCACTGTGCTTATTTTTTCCCGCCAGAGTTATTGTATCTGTTCTGTTGCAATCCAGCTGTGGGTATACAGAGAAGGTGAGCCCAGTGTCTTCACTCTTCCATCATCTTCTCTTGCCTCCTCTTTTCTAATTTATTGATTTCTACTGTAATCCTTGCTTTTCCCTCTCTTTTCTTAGTCTGTAATTTGCTCTTCTTTTACCTTCTTAAGGTACACGATAAGGTCATTGATTCGAGAATTTTTTTTAGGTCTGTGCATTTGGAGGTATAAATTTTTATTTAAATAGTTTTGATCAGCACCTCACACATTTGATGTTTTAATTTCTTTTACTTCCAACTAAATACTCTAATTTTTATTTATTATTTAGCACAAAAATTATGTAGAAATTAGTTTTGGGATTTTAATATCTAAAATAGAGATTTTCCAGTTATTATTTTATTGTTGACTTCAAATCTAATTACTTTATTGACAGGATACATGCATTGTATGACTTTTTTTTTAATTTGTTGGACATAGTTTTAAGGTCAAGAATAGGGTTTTGTTTGTTTGCACTGCTCTCCACACAAATTTTATATCATTATTATCTTTTGTCCTGTAGATATAACATGACCTTTTTTCTCTAGCTGTTTTCTTTTTATCCTTGATTTTGAAAAATTAATTGCCATATGCCTTGGCATTGTTTCTTTCATGTTTTTAAGGAGTTCTTTCTTTTTTTTTTCTGAGATTCTTGAATTTTTGCTTTAACTTTGTCTATATAACATTTTAAAAAATGGTAACATATCTTCAAGTATTTGTTCATTGCTATTACTCTAGTTGGGGGCAGAAAATACAAAAGTGTTAGTCTGTCTATAATTGTCCTACATTTCACTCATTATCTCTTTATTAAGTTTGATTGTTTTTCTTTCATTTGGTGTTTCATTTTGGAATACTTTTAGTATATGTCTTTAAGTTCACCAATGATTCCTTTTGCAATAAGTAATACATCATTTCCTCTATTATAATTTTCATCTCTAGAAATTTGATATGGAATATTTAAATTTCTGCCATGTTTCTAATTTATATATTGAAGTTTTTATATAAATATATTAATATGGAATGAATTTTAATGGAATTTTAACATTTTATATATTTTGTTCACTTTTAAAATTCTTACATGGGTACCAATTCAGTCATCTGTATTCCTTCTTGATTAGAAGTGTGAAATCTTCACAAAAACCAGGCTTTGTTATTACCATTTATAGCTATTATATTCATACTCTTAGCTTATCTCTCAGTAAGTATATGTAGCTTTAAAGTTGAAAGTCAGAATATGACCACAGTGAATCTACTGTGATAATGTGATGAATTCCTATCCTGGTGACTAGTTAACTATCTCACTGTGTGTACCTATATATATTAGAATCCTCAGATAGTAGTGAATACCACTTTCCTGTGTGTTATTACCAGTAGAATATAGAATTACCACGGAGCATTGTCTTGCATTTTCAAACCTTTATTCTAAACAAAGATATAACAAATTTACTGGTTAGTAATTTAAGCACTGATTTAAATCTGAGTAGCCATAATATTATACATGCTTTGGCGGTGCAGATCTCCTTAAAATACTCTGAATAATTGGTTATTTGAATTTTCAGATTTGTTTAGAATTGAATTGCTCACACCAACAGTAATCTTTTTGTCAAAGCTGCATTTAAGTCCAAATGGATGTGGTCATTCTTTTATTTTGACAATGTTTTTTTTAAAAAAATGGTGCTGGGAAAACTGGACAGCCACATGCAAAAAAATGAAGCTAGACTACTACCTCACACCCTGCACAAAAGTCAATTCAAAATGGATAAAGGACCTGGATGTAAGACCTGAAACCATAAAATGTATAGAAGAAAATATAAGCAAAACTCTACACGACATACATCTCAGCAAAATCTTGAAAGACACATCCCTCAAAGCGAAGGAAGTGAAAGACAAGATAAACAGATGGGATTACATCAAAATAAAAAGCTTCTGTACAGCAAAAGACACATTAACCAAAACTAACAGACACCCTACCAACTGGGAAAAGATTTTTGCACACAATACATCTGATAAAGGACTGATAACAAAAATTTACAAGGAACTCACACAACTCAACAAAAACAAAGCCAACAGCCCAGTCAAAAAATGGGCAGAAGAGCTCAAAAGGCACTTCTCCAAAGAAGAAAAGCAAATGGCCAACAGATGCACGAAAAAATGCTCAACATCACTTATAATCAAGGAAATGCAAATCAAAACCACTATGAGATACCACCTCACACCTGAGAGGATGGCACACATTAAAAATACAGGCAACAACAAATGCTGGAAAGGATGTGGAGAAAAAGGAACTCTTCTACACTGCTGGTGGGAATGTGATCTGGTCCAACCACTATGGAAAGCTGTATGG
>PVIJ01008759.1:0-71757 GCA_004024925.1 Scalopus aquaticus
CTGAGTGTCTCTCTCCCACCCAGCCTCCCTATAGTCCTGTTATAAGTGAAACCATTTGATATTTTTCTTTTTCTTTCTGGCTTATTTCACTGAGTATGATTCCCTCGAATTCCATCCATGTCGCTGCAAATTGCATGTGTTTATCTTCTTTCCATGCTGAATAGTACTCCATAGTGTATATGTACCACATCTTCTGGATCCAATCATCTATTTTTGGACATCTGGGTTGCTTCCATACGGCAAACTCTTTTAAATCTCAAAGGACGAAGACTGTTACATTATTAAGTTGAAAGGTTTGTAATATGTACTGGTATTTTTAACCTTGAGCATCTGATTTAGACTTTGAGTGAGTCATGAGCAATGTACTCCATGTCCCACAATTCATGGCCTAATAAGCAGGCAACATTACTTTCATATTTTTTTCTTTTATTAAAAGGAGACTTAAGTTACAGTACCTGTGGGTAGCACAGGATCAAGAAAATTTTTTAGGTAAAGGTCTAGATAGTAAAGAAGTTTTACTTTAGGCTTTGCATACCATAAGATTTCCATCACAATTTAGCTCTGCCTTAGTACCGTGAAGGCAATCATAGACAATACATAAACAAATGAGTCTTCAGAGACTTTATTTATAAAAACAGGAGTAGGGCATAGTTTGGTGACTAATGTTCAATGTGGTTTTTTTTTTTAGATTTATTTATCTATGCATACAAGCTGGGGTGTAGGCCAGAGGTATGGGGTGGTGAGAGGATTCACCAGAGACAGAGTGGGGAACAGAACAGGCAGATCAACTGAAATACACTGCTGAGGGGAGCAGCGGGCGAGACAGGAGAGGTCTGCTGTGCCATATTAAAGCTCCCTGGCCGGGGATCAAACTCATGCCGCAGTGGCTCTGGCTAGCTCCATAGTGCTGTGACTTAACCCGGTGCACCACCAGGGAGGCCCGACTAATGTTCAGTGTTAACATCGTATACGTATAGAAGTAGTACATTTGGAGGCATGATCAAGGAATTTGGTTTTTTGAAATTAAATATTATATTGATTTGCTAAAGCTGCCATAGCAAAGTACAGCAGATGTCAAATAGCATCATTTTGTTCAATATTATTTCATTACAATGTTGATGAGGAAAACAATTCCAGCTGATGTTGATGGACCACCTACTTTTGTTATGAATTATTTTACTTAAAGTAGCAGTTTATAAGAACCTCTTGACAACATTTAAGTGAGGGCTTACTGTACCACAGATTAGGTGTCTTAAACAAAAGAGATTAATTTTCTTACAATTCTGAAGGCTAGAATTCGTAGATCAAAGTGTCAGCAGGCTTTCTTAGGAGGCCTCTCTCCCAGGTTTGTAGATGGCCATCTTCTCACCCTGGTCTTCACACGGCCTTACCTTTATACACGGCTGCGTCCAAATTTCTTACAAGGACATCAGTCATATTGAGTCAGTTCATACCTAAATGACTTTCTTTCAATTTAACTACCTCTTTTAACACCCTATTCTCATATATAGTTACATTCTGAATACTGGGGTTCAGAACTACAACATGAATTTTGGGGGGTACAATTCGACCCATAACAAGTATGGTTTAAGGAAGTCTGTATGGGTGCCAACTTGACAAGATGGACTATGATGGTTAATTTTGTGTCAACTTGGCTATTTGGTTGTTTGGTCAAATACCAATATAGATATTGTTGTTGAAAGTACTTTTTGATGTCCTTAACATTTATAGACTTTCACTAAAGCAGATAATCCTCAATTTAGTGGATGGGTCTATTCAAATCAGTTGAAGGCTTTAAAACAAAAAAAAAAAGACTGAGACACTCGGAAGGAGGAGGAACATACCTCAAGATTGTGTTGGGACTCAGACTACAATATCAACCCTTCCCTGAGCTTTCAGCCTGTTGGTGACTCTGCAAATTTCAGATGCGCCAACTGTCACAGTAGCATGAGCCAGACTCCTTAAATAAATCCCTTGTTTTTCCTATCCCACTTTATCCTCCACCCTCTTTTTATACACATGCATTCTATTGGTTCTGATTCTCTGGAGAACCATGACTAATATAATATGTATATGTGTTTGCTTACCTTATCCATATACAATAGATACATACATGTTTATCGCATTCATTCTTACCACTTTCTGTGCCCTCCTCTGTATCACAAAAGCTAAAAGCAAGAGGACTTCATTTTGCAAATATCTTTGCTTCTGGGATTCTAGACAGATTTATATTCAACCAATGCAATGCATTTGCACAATATCTGGAAGGCAGACGAGAGACGGAAACCATATCATTCATCTTCCCCTTGTGGTGAACAGACACATGGGCTTTGACAGACAGGTTTTACAGTGAGCAGCAAATGCTCCCCTGCCAGTTTCCATGTTGGTTGTAAGTTCCATGCCTCCAGTTTTTACAATAAATTTATAAGCATCTAAATCCCTCTGCTTGACATATCTATAGTAATCTGCTTTCTTCAAATGAACCTAGCCTAATAGATAATTTTTTAAAAAGATAATTTTTTAAATAGATAATTTTTAAAAAAGAGGTATGGGGGTGGTCAGAGGATTCAACAGAGACACAGTGGGGAGCAGAAGAGGCAGACTGACTGAAATACACTGCTGAGGGGAGCAGTGGGCGAGACAGGAGAGGTCTGCTGCGCCAAGTGGGAAGCTACCTGGCCGGGGCTCGAACTCGTGCTGCTGTGGCTATGGATTGCTTCATAGGCTGAGACTTAACCCACTGCACGACCAGGGATGCCCCCTAACAGATAATTTTTTAAACTAGATATTAAAATATGTTGCATATTACACAGTAATCAATGCCAAGAAGAAAAAAATTTAAATAGGTTGGCTCTAAGGCACAATTTCAGTAACATGGAAGAATGAGTCACTCAAAGATTCATATGCCCCTAACAAGCAGAAGAAGAAACAGCAAGCACAAAGACAATGTGGCAGGAGAACCTGGATGCTTGAAGAATATAGCAAGGAATGTGAGCACTGGAGTTAGGGAAAAAGTAGTAAGCAATGAGAGGAGCAAAATTTTACTGTTTCATATCAGAGAGAATTGAAGGACACAGAAGTGTAAAATTGAAGGACGCTGACTTTTACTCTGCATGAGATGGGAAACTACTGATGAAAGGAAAGCAAAGTGGATGAATTTGACTTACTCAAAGTCACTGTGACTGCTGGGTGAGAACAGATTACAAATTAGAAGACGTTGCTAAAATCCAGGGAAGAGGCAAACATGGCTGTGCCAGAACAGTAGCAGGAGATATGGTCAATCATGTGAAATTATTTATATTATTTGAACGTAAAAGTCAAAGGGATTTGTTGATAAAAATTTTAAATAGGGAGTAAAGGGGAGAGGGGAGAGGAGAAGAGGGGGAAAGAAATTAAAAGACACTAGGACTTTTTAGAGAAATGGCACAGTCCAGCAATTTAGAAGGTGTTTGCCCTGAGCAACTGGAAGAATTAAATTGCCATTAACAGATCTGGAGTACACTGTGGAAAGACTTGGAGAGAGAAGGGATAAAGTATCTGGAGCTCCTTTTAGAGATATTCACTTGAGATACCAGTTACATAGCTGAGAAGAAAGATCAAGGAAGCAGTTAGTTGTACACGGAGAGGTCAGACTAGAAATGTAGAAACGTAAACTGGGAGTCAGCATATATATGGGATTTAAAACTATGAGACTGGATGCCATCTCCTTGAGAATCTGTACAAACCAAATAGGCCTAAGTTCAGATTCTGGGAGTATATCAAGATTAAAGGTGAAGATTTTGGTTTTCGTATTTCAAAATCACTCTACGCAATTAATTTGTGTAAAGACAGAATTACTCTGTATAAAAAGCAAAGACAACAATACACATAAATAAATACATATACACACAGCAAGTATCAAATCATAACATGACTAAAAAGGGAGCAGGAAGAAAAAGGAAAGATAAAATTAAGGGTAAGTACCCTAAATCCTTCACCTTTGGTGTTTTGTTAGTTTAACATGAGAAAAGACACTGCTAATATGTCATGAAACAAGTTTATAGTAGTTTCTTTGAAGCCAAACATTAGAATTTAGAAAAGTATTAACAAAAACTTCTGAAGGGGGAGGGCGACTAGAGACTTAAAGTATAAGCATACTAATTTCCCCATCTTTCAGAGGTTAAAGGCAAATGATGTTTAAACAATAAAATATCTAGAAATAGAAAAGTATTTTTTTAAGCTAAAACAGTCATTTAAAACAAACTGAATGGCAACAGGCTCTAATGCAGGCTTGCAGAGAAGAGATGCAGTCCTTCCTGCATTTTAATTTTACTTCTATAATCAAAAAGAAAATCTAATAAATTTTTGTAAAAGAACAGAGTGTTTCATAACTCTGAAGTCTTGTTTCTCCAAATTGCCAAACTGAAGCTAGGCTTGCATCCTAATTTAAACATAATTACTAGTTGAATTCAAAGTTTAAAGAAGACTATGTTCCCTCTTTTGTGCCTTTTGTTATCAGTACTTTAGACATTGTTCAGAGAACTGGTGCCTAACTGTCTACACTTAAATTAAAGTTCCTAGAGAAAATAATTTTGATAAAAATTCTTTTCCATTTTGGGTTTTAACTACACTTAAACTAACAAAGTTCCTAGAGAAAATAATTTTGTTCTTTTCTATTTTGGGTTTAAATTGTTATTGCACTCAGAGAGACAAGGAAAGAGCTTGTCTACTAAGCATAGCTATCATCTTTAACAAACAGGCTGTTTAATCATGACAATTTTATGACACTGTGTTGAATGATGGCTGCCTCTGAAAGCAGCAACAACTGCAGGATAGTTTGTGGACTTCCATTTTACAGGGTGCCCCAAAAGTTCTTTTGTTTTGCTTTGTTAAATGCATATGTAATAAAAACAAAGATACTCAAAGCAAGAATGCTTATCAATGAACACACCATACATCTGAAAGAGTAACAGAGTAATCACTGAAAATTAGAATATCACTGCCAATTTAACAGGATTGCAAATAAGAACAACTTGGTTTACCTAGTCTAAATTAATCTGCAGTGTTTTCACTAGATTAAATCCTAAAGTAAAACCTAATATAATAAGAAATTAATTATACATTTTCAACCTTCTCAAAAAAAAAGCAAGCCAGCACTAACATTCTATTATACACACTTCGAAAGAAAAAATCTAAGGAGATTGCTTGATTAAAGCAGTTTGTCTATCTAAATGATTCTCAGCAAAAATATCGCAAAAATAATATAACACATATGCTTCCTGGAGTATAATAATATTGATATTTTGGCACCTAAGAATTATGTTAAAATTCCCTCTATTCTCTAACAACAATAACAATTACAATAATAGTGACAGCAGACCAGGAGGTAGCAGACAAAAAATTAGACACTGATAGGCAAGGGGGAAGTGGAATAGGAATGTAGAGGGTAAATTTTCCTACTGCGGATGCACAACCTTAGGGAGATAGAGGAGGACAACATGCAATTGAGGAGACAGAAAAGAAAACAAATTAAAGTAATCACACCAACCATAAGAAGAAAGAAAAGCACAGTAAACTACCTACAGATATAAAGGTGAAAAGAAGGGCAAAAACTCTATATGGCTCCTCCTTATCTGGATTTCTCTAGCACATGTTGGTATGTAGGTATCTCCAAGTACTGCTCCCTCCCAAAATATCCTTATTTTTCAGAAAAGCACCTTATTTCACAAACACCATCATATACTACTATGCCTATATGTGTGTCCATTTCACAAAATAACTATAATTTAGTTTGCATTTATTTAGTGACTACCTCATGAGACATTAAAGGCTAATAAATCAATTAAATTCTGAAGGGTGTTCAAATACTTTTTACTTCTCTAGATTTGGCATATTTATTAAATACTTAAAATAGATGCATTGTTTTAGATAGATTTACATATGTATATGTCAATCATCCATCCAAGTAATAATATTTACCACTAAAAAGTACAAAGACAAATGAACTAAAGATTTTCCTAATCTATTATTTTATAAAATACACAGCATGTAGAGCCCAAACAAAACATATCATCAGCATTCTGTCAAAGGTAAACCAACAGTGTCAGCCCATGTTCAATAAAAAACAGGAAATCACCAATACCAAATCTCTGGCAAGGTACAATACAAATTCATTACCTATTATCTCCAGACCAACCACTAATAAACTTAATTCATAAAAATTATGGTTTATAAATAATACCTATTGCTGCTTCTCCATCAAAATATTATAGAATATAAAATACATTCATCAAATATTTATTTACCTCTTATATTGGAGGTACTGTTCTAGATTCTGAACATATAGAGACATTATTTCTATCTTAGCTGAGAAGAAGCAAAATAAACTGACTAGGTATACCTACAGTGTAATGAACTTTACAACAAAAGTATGTGCATAATGCTCCCAACAGCAGCACCGAGGCTATGAAACCCAGACTTCTAAACATGGTAAAAATAGTAGTAGTAAACAAAACAAAATCAGCAGATTATATTAAATTAAAATATTTTAACTACCAGAAATAGAACAAATAAATATGCCTAATTAGGATTAATACAGAATCTTTCATAAATATTTCTAATCTAATGGTCTTTCTTAACATAGGCATTTTTTTGTGCATTTTATTTTAAACTTGGGCTCACATTTGCGATTTAGTTATTCGGTTTCAGACTTAGCCACAAACAAAACTAGTTTACAGTATCTGTAAATAAATAAAAATTCTAAAAGAATAAGGAAAGAGGGCCTCCCTGGTGGCGCAGTGGTTAGGCACTGCTCTGTGGAGCTGCCAGCAGCGGAGATGAGAGTTTGATGCCCAGCCAGGGAGATTCCCACATAGTGCGGCAGACCTCTCCTGCCTCACTCACTGCTCCCCTCAGCAGTGTATTTCGGTCGATCTGCCTGTTCTGCTCCCCGCTCTGTCTCTGGTGAACGCTCTCGCCGCCCCACGCCTCTGGCTTGTAACCCAGCTTGTATGCATAAAATAAGTAAATCTTAAAAAAAAAAAAGAGTAAGGAAAGAATAACTGAAATAATCTCAAATAAATTAGTTTATAATTATATATAGTTTGTAATTGTTTTAATGTGTAGAAAATTAGAGATAGTTTTCTAGTTTGAAAATAAACTTTTATTCCCCAAGATTATATCATACATATAAACCACTGAACATTCTGCAGAGTTAAAGAAGTATTTATGAATGATAAGAGCATAACTACTTAAAGTCACATAAGTCTCCCAAAAATTATCAAGCCCAAAATTATCTCCCAAAAATTATCAAATTATTGTAAAAAGCTGCATTAAGATCCCCATGTACATTCATACCTTCCCTTAAAAACCTCAAGAAAAGAAAAAAATCATTACAAGGTGACAGTTCTATGCGTTTTAAAAGAAATCACAGACTCTTAAAAAAAAAAGTACCAACCAGACCAATCGCCTCTCAGTCTGTGGTCTCCACTATTATCTCTCCTTACAAGACATTAGGACTTTTCAGAGAAATGGCATACTCCAGGCCTAAGACAACAAATGTACAAATTGAGTCTAGAGTATACTGCATTCCAGAAAGCAAAAAAGCTTTCAAAGACCACTAAAGACAACTCAGGAGCCAACATGAAGAGAATTACAGCAGCCAAAGATAGGTCAGTTTAAGGGAAGACTCAAAGATACAGCAATTCCACTCTCAAGAATATATACAGCAACGTTTGAAAAATGCATTCACAGTTATATAAAAAAAGATAAGCAAAAATATTCAGAGCATTCATTACAGTATTATTTATATCAGCCAAATCCAGACACAGGGGAAGGGGGTGGAGGGCTATCTATCAACAATTGAAGATACATACAATTAAAAGTTCAAAACCACAAGAACATGGATCAATAAAATATTGTTTTACACATCAGTATATATAATACATGACTAAATTCACATAGGATTCAAAAACAAGACAATTTAATCAATGGCACAGAAATCCAGAAAATGGTAATAGAGGAGTAATGGGTGAAGTAATGATTAGAATGGGATACAGGGGTGTCTTTATATGTTATCAATGTTCCATTTCTTGGCGTGTTCATTGCTTATAAATGATTGGCGTTGTAACAGTACACTGACCTTACATTTATATACTGCACATATGTTTGAGTGTATACAACAACAACAACAAAAAAAGAGGTAGGCTGGGGTAGGGTATAAGCCCTTTCACATATTTCAAACTCTAAATTTCAGATAAAATTACTTTATAGAGAAATCAAATGGTCCACAAAAGCTAATGTAATATTCCATGTATCTTAGAAGACAGCTTAATAGTCTTACATTATAGTGAGTTGATATCTTAATTTTCTTTTGGGTATGTAGAAACCACTTTTTAATTATGATCGATCACCTATATCACATCAGCTAAACTGCTAAACTTCTAAACTTCTTTATACTCAATTTACGGAAGAATTGAAAGAGTAAAATGATTACATAAAAACAAGCAACAGAAAAAAATTAAAGTTTGAAGGCTAGTAAAATAACTGTTTACATGCTCTCTAGAATGTCTCTGGAGATAATTACAATTTTTAAATGGCAGGTGAGATTTTATGCTAATTACATAAATATTTTATGCTAATTACCTAAAGCAGATGAAGTTTCAATTATAAATTGTTTTCAGTATATTAGGTTTTATTTTGTTTATATTTTTAATTTCTGAGTATACTACAATAAACTGGCATATGAATAATAAAACAAAAAGTTTAATCAAATATTTACTACAAGTGTGAAACAAATTCATCTAGGTACTGATGTATTCATTTATATTCTTACAGCACTTGCACTTAAACTAATTGTTTTAAATATGGTAATTACTAATCTCATAATTGCATATATATGTAAACAGGTTATATTTGCTTAGTTAGGTAAATTTCAACTATCTGACTTAAGGAAACTAAAACAGCAACATGACATACAGGAAGCTTATTAGTTTAGTAAAATTCACCAAAAATAGCAATCACATACTATAAAATACCTCAGCAAGACCCAAAATATGGATTTTGGAATGCTTTGTTATAAATTTCTCAACATAAACAGGTATTCCAAATGTTTTCAAGTGAATGAATTTGAAAAATACATACCAAAACGAAACTAGTTCTAATGGAACAGACAAGAGCAAATGGATGCCATTTCACCTCTGGTGCATTTTCCCCTCTATGCACTCAATACAGAATCATCATACTGTATTTATTTGTCTATCCATCTGCCGCCCCCATTTACATCCAAAGCTCCATGATGGCAATTAGCTTATACAAATGAATAAGGGCTGGACAAGTGCCTAACATTATGTTACCCTGTGGAGGATGAAAGTACACAAAACATGCATAGTACACACATGACCTCATGGACTTTACATGAGTTTTGTAAAGCTTTTCATAGGAAGAGATGTTTTAAATTGAGGCCTAAACGATGAATGGCAGTTAACAAAACAAAGAATGGCAAGAAACATTCCAAGCGGAGAATATGCTTTAGCCCTAAGGCAGAAGTCCACTCATATATATTCTTCTATATTACCAGTAGCACGATATATTGTATAGTATTGCCTTTCCAACAACCCAGTATATTACATTAGTAATCATGAGATACTGGCAAAGATGTGAGAGGATGGAAGACAGAAATCAAATAAATATAAGTATAGCCCTATTTCATTCCAATCTGTGTATTTTGGACTTGATGTCACATTTAAACACACTAGCTAATTTTAAGAAATGAAAATAAACCACTAAGGAGGATCCATTCAGTAGCTACTTCTCCTGGTTACTATAAGGTATTGTAGAAGAAAGGCAATTAGAAAAGATAAAATGTTAATACTCCTCTGTTCTAGAGTAAGAAAGCTCTCAAAAGAATAATGTGTTGCATAGAAAGAGCAAAGCACTTTTTCCATCACCTCATTTATCTGCCATTTTCTTCCTAAAAGCATTTCCTGTGCTTTTAAGAATCCAACAACAGGGTTGAAATCTCTTTTACACCCAGTAAGTGCTTTCTTAAATCAGCACTTAAAATATAGTGTGAATGAAAATATCCTTAACTGTTCCTAAGACACATCTTGGATTTTCACAGAAGCCAAAACTCAATTCTTAATTATGCAAACATGTTGTGACTTTATAAAGGAGTGCAAATAGCAAGACTAATGGTTCTGCCTCCCCAGAGGTATATTAAAAAGTGATGTATAACAACAGGAGACATTGGAACCACTGTGCACTGAGGAGGGAATGTAAAATGATACAGATGTTGTAGAAAAACAATATAGTGGTTCCTCAAAAATTAAAAACAGAATTATCACATGATCCAACAATTTCATTTCTGGGTATATATACCCCTCCGAAATTGAAAGTAGAATCTTGAACAGAAATTTGTACACCCATGTTCATAGTAGCATTATTTATAATAGCTAAAACGTAGAAGTGTCTACTGAAAGATGAGTGGACAAGCAAACTGTGGTATACACATAAAATAAATATTACTCAGCCTTACAAAAAAGAAGGAAATTCTGATACATGCTATAATGTGGATGAAGCTTGAGAAAATTAGGCTCCTTGAAATAAGCCAATTATAAAAAAAACCTACATAGCACATGATTTCACTTAGATAATGTACCTAGAATAGTCAAAATCATAGAGACTAAGTAAAATGGTGATTATCAAGAAGTGGAGGAGAGGGAAAGAAAAGTTATTGTTTAATGATAAAGAGTATCAGTTTTGCAAAGAGTTCTGAAGATGAACAGTGGTGAGAGCTGCACAGTACAGGTATTGTGTAATTAATTGTACTGAACTATATACTTAAAAAGGTTAAGATGGTAATCTTCACGTTGAATATTTTAACCACAATTTTTTTTAATTTGGAAGGAAAAAACAATGTGAATTTTTCCTCTTTAGAAACCAAAGAGATCAGTTTAAGACATATCAACTTTACTCACAGATGACAAATTTATCTGGTTCTGTTTCGAAATCAATTTCATTGACATTGTGATCCCACTCCATCATGCACTAGTTATTCACACTAAGTGATTTAATCCTGATGATCTTCTGTCTCATTTGTGAGTAAATAACCCTGCCCTTCCTATTAATAGGTTAAATCTCAAACCTTTCAGGTAAACTGGACTGTAACTTTGCTGCTTAAGGACTATCCATAAATTAGGTAGTTCAGAACTCTTAATGTTTCAAATAAGCACAACAAATCAATAAAACACATTAATTTTCTATACTTTTTTGCAAATTCAGTTAAACCCTTTTTTCTACAGGACTGATACAAATAGCTCTTTTTAAAAAAATAAGATCAAGTAGGTAACCAGAGCAATTTATCCCAAATATTTTATTACAATTGAAACACACACATACTTTTTCAATCTTCTGACAGAAAGGCATTTCATTTTCACTCACTCATTGCGTGGATCTGTAAATTAAAACTAAGCATCTCCTTCCTTCCTTTCATTTCTCCCTCCCTTCCTCCCTCCCTTCCTTCCTTCCATCACAGTTAAAATACATGGTCTAAGCTCTCTAGTATTAGTTCTTTAAAATGAAGCAAAACTCAAAAACACATGTGAGCCATTAGTTTAAAGAATCCTCCCACATGTTTACAACCATTTTTTCTGTCTTTCCTATCTATCCACACCAAGTCCCAAAGCAGAGATGTGGGTAGATCCTATAGAAACAATGGGTTGCATTATCAAAGACCTGAGCTTTAGGAAACCCACATTTTTATAATGGGTAATAAGCATGTCTGCCCTTTTCTCGGGAGGAAAACACTATCACTGTCTTCCAAAGTTGCTCACTACACAAACACCCTTAAAAAGATAGTTCAGAACAAAGGATAGTGTATGCTTTACTTATAAGATATGCAGAAAGAGAAGGGACTGATAAATAATTGTCTTCCAACAGTCTATTATTCACCCCTGCCTACATCACTACTATCCAATACAAAACCCTATAACATTTTATCTTGTATTACATGTGTTATAGTCAATAATCAAATCATCAGTGATTCATAAGACATTCTTAAAAGGACTTTTGCAAAAATCTACTGGGAGGTACATTAGCATGATTTTTCTAACTGCTTTTAAACAATTTGAAGAATTGTTTTATATATAAATCACACATTATTGAGTCCAGTCTTTTTTTTTAAAGATTTATTTATTTATACATATAAGAATTGGGGTGTAAGCCAGAGGTGGGCCGGGGGGTGAGAGGATTCATCAGAGACAGAGTGGGGAGCAGAACAGGTGGATCTACTGAAAAACACTGCTGAGGGGAGCAGTGGGTGAGACAGGAGAGGTCTGCTGCACCACAGGGGTTAGTTCCCTGGCTGGGGATCGAACTTAGGTTGCAGTGGCTGGCAATAGCTTGACAGCACTGTCTTTAACCCCTGAGCCACCAGGGAGGCTTCAAGTCCAGTCTTAATTAGTGAATGCCTTCTGCAGTGAAGTTAAGGATGGGTCCCAAAACAATGGGACCAAAATGGCAGCATAGGAGCCTCAGTATCAGTCTTACCCTCCCCCCAAAAACCTAAGCAACACAGTGAGTGGAATTTAAAAAGAGAAAAAAAACACAAAAAAAAGGGAAGGAAACAGCTGCACTTTGCATGCATCATCCACCCCCTTGGCCAGCAAGCTCCAAGAGGGAATTCCTAGCTAAAAAGAGTTCTCCTTACTAGGGAAGGAAGAGCTGAGTGAGGGATTAGCCTCCCTAGCCTTTCCAGGCACTGCGTGAAGGACCCCTTCAATTTCACCCACAGAGAGACTGGCAAAGCTGAGACAGTTAGAAACAAGAGATAGCTAGGAACAAGGAAGAAAAGCAGGGGCTTCCACATATCAGTCCCACAGGGAGTGACTGCAGTCCCAGTGACCTACTCTGCAAAGGACCTGGCAGCTTTTCCCTATGGTCAGATGGTCAGCAGAGCTTCCACAGACCACTTCCAGCATTCGCCCACTTTCACTCTATAAGTATTCACAATCACTAACACTGGCTACCTGAGTCCCTACCAGCTCCTTCCACCACAGCAACCCTACCCCTGTCAGAGGCCAGTATCTGAACCAAGAAACCAATACCTACAAAACAAAATGAGAAGTTCAACAAAAAAAAATCAAAAAGAAGCAAACAAGTTTCAGAGCTGAACAACTAGAGTCGTACATTACTTAAAGATGTTTTAATCAATGACAGACAACATATAGTATGGAAAGCAGTGTGGAGACTCCTCAAAAAATTAAAAAGAGAGCTATTATATCATCTGACAATCCCACTTCTAGATATATATCCAAGAGAGATGAAATCACTATCTCTGATGGATTCACAAATAAAGAACACAGCAATCAATGAAAAAAAATTTCATTAAAGGAAACAAAGAAAAATATTTCTTAAAATTAATTAAGAATAGTTTAAATTATCTATTTGATTAAAGGCATGAACAAAAGAGAAGGAAATAGTAATTCAAGTGCAAAGCAGACCAGTCTTCATGAACATTGAATAAATGGTCTATTATGATCATGGCATATCAATAAGGGTTGAATGGGCTAGATTCAACCAAAAAGAAATTAATACTATAAGATTAAAGAAACAGTATATCAACCTAGAAATAACAGCAGTAGTGGAATGTCCATTTCCACGTCCCTTGCCTGAGATAGCATAAACGATCTGTGAGGAAAGCATCCCTCTGCCAATGTATGCAATCCCGGCACACCACTTTCTTCTAGCAAAGATGGGGCAATGAGCCCAAGTCAGCCCAATGAGTCCCTATTTGTCTCACTTCCTAAGAAATATGAGGCATGAATAGAGTGATCACATGAATGCAAAAACTCAGTTTTTCAGCTTTTATTCAAGAATATGTCTTTATCATTTTAGTGAACTATTTAATTTACAGTTGCCAAAGTAATGTTTATTTGCTTGAACCAAACCCTAGAAAATGGACAAAGACTATTTTAGCCATTTATAATCAAAGTGACTTTAAAATAATAAAACAAATTTGCAGTTAATTTCAAAATATTTTTATTTTACAAAACAGAAATTAAAGTCAGGCCTAAAACATAAAACACCACTTATGCCATATAATAAAAAAATGCATTAATGTAATATTCACCTATGTGTTTCCAGCTAAGTGTTTTAATTCCATTAAATAAAATCTATCAAATAAACATCATACAGATAAGGCTTTGATCAGAATCTCTCTCTCACACACACACACACACACACACACACAAATGTGTTGAATCAGAAATGTGACCTCTAATTTTAGCTTGGAAATTATTATGCAAGGTGCTTCATCTGGAACTTTTGCTTCATATCTTCTCACTATCAAAGGATTTGTGGTCAACTGCATGATCAGTACTAAGAGGTCAAACATATCTAAAAATACCTATTTGAGCAGCTGGCTGGCATTTCCATTTCTCTGACTGATCCTATAACCTACTGCAATCATTATGAAGCAAATACAGGAATGAACACAAAATGATAACCAGCCCTTCTAAGGCCCTGCACCGCTATCAACCCTACACCAACAACTTAAAAGGGGACTATCTAACTAACCCCAGCTCTATCTCATCACCTACATGGTTTGTAAAATTCTAAGTTGTGTTAAATGCCAGGTTTAGAAAGATCTTTCAAAGGAGAAATGTGACTTCGGTATTGCTGGGGTTTGTGGAATTAAAAGCTCAGTTACTTCCTAGCCTTGTAGACAGGGATGGAAAGTTTTGCACAAATACGGGGAACAGAAGAGTTACCTTGGGAACCAGGCCTAGACCTTGAGCAGATAGGAGAACCAAATGATTGCTAATCAAACAGGACCATAATGCCCACATGTGGCCATTAAAGGCTGATGTAAATTCTAAAAAATGCGGAGACTGATCACAGTCTCATACTTTAGTAAACAGCAGTCAGCACAGAATTCTCCCCTAAAGTTTAGAAAGCCCACACGTTCAGAACATTAAAAAGTGCTTCAAACATTCCTCGATGCGCAGATACTTGTCTTGCCCTGTGTTTCTCTGACAGAGCAATCAATGGATCTGTCTTTTCTACTTTTCACACTATCTCTGGTGAAATCTTTCACCCCGGAGATCATGGCGTCCCTTCATGGCCATGTGATCTCTCCTGCATGGCAAGAATGAAGAATAAATACAGATAAATTTCTATTTTAGCCTTGGGCTTATTATTCACTGGAACAAGTTAATTAAAAGGCATAACAAAACCCACCATATTTCAATATGTGAGAACTGAAGAGAAGGATGCAAAATTAACATAAAATAAAATTCTGTCTAAGACAGCATAAAATTTACTTGGAAGAACCAAAAATACACATGAAACAAAACACTCAAAGTAAAAGTATGTAAATGAAAACATGTTACATTTACCTTTTTTTCCTATTAATTTTACTCTAAAATAAAGTATGTAGAAATATAGAAAAATGAAAGCATCTGGGTGCTATTTTAAAATTAAGAATGGTATTCATTATTCCAAGATTGTTTTTTCTTTTCAAATCATGTTTATTGAGAGGTGGGTTTACACAGATACTTCTTTACATCTACTTGAGGTTATAGGTTCAATCTTCTAATGTATATTTTCATATCCTGCCCACCACCAATGCCCCAACAATCCTCCACCATGTCCACTTAGCCACTTACCTCCCTCACTCCCATCCTGCCACCTCTCCCCCTGCCCCTCCACCCCAGCGCAGAATCAAAATTAAAATGCAATGTGCATCTAATACTTTTCTTCAAGTCAAAATGTTCCCATTAAGTACACACTATAGTTTTGGTAACTTCCATTACAGTTCCTTAAATATTCTTTCAAAAGACTGCTTAGCCAAGGGTAGGATATTTCTGTTAAAGAGAGAAAGGGGAGGGACAAAAAGAAACATGATTTGAAAATAACTGGTGTTACAATTTCATTTCCTGTCAAATTTCAGATTTAGGACTTACACACTTTGCCTTTGGAAAACTCTTCCTTCTACAGCCCCAATTTACCAACCGTCTCAAATAGATGCACTACTGAAACCCAGAGTTGCTTTACCAATAAGAGCAAGGCAAATTTTTTCTGGTCAGTTAAAAGAAGTTAGTATTTTCCTTATACAAACAATACCTGTGCTGGAAAACACCAAGCACAGCACCTATTAATGGCAACATCTTTAAAGCAGAAACTAACAAAAACAAATAAAAAACCCACACACATATATAAGTGAACAAGGTAGGCAAGAGAGTAAATTATGCAGTTTTAATTTTTTCCTATTGTTCAAAATGATGTTTTGTTGGGGATTTACACTACCTCTGAAACATATTATTCGAGAACTTTTATAATGTTGGTTTATATATTGAGAACTTTGATTCATTTTGAGTTGAATTTTGTGTTTGTGTAAAAATCAAGTTTGTTTTCCTTTAATGTCCAAAGTAAAAGTGTATGATATACAACATTCTATTCTATATATAAAAGACAGTGAGGAATTACTCTGTCACATATGGTTTAAATTAGTTCGAATTTCATAAGAATGCTAACCCTACATTCCTCCATTAAACACTTTTAAATATACGCATTTAAAAATACTTTGAAATTTTAATTGCTCAAGAATCCCAATCTTGATCACATTAGGTATCTTGAAGCATCTTTTTGAAGTATCTTTTAGGATTCTAATGCCCTTTAGTTATTAACTTCAATCTTCTGGAAGTTAGTCATAGTTCTTCCCCCAAAGAAAAAGAAATTACTAAAACATAATTACAGTTAAGCAACATGTAGACTTGCTGTGCAACTGTTTTTTGTTCTTGAAATTATGAAAACCTTTACATTTTCCAGAATCTGAATTCTGTAAAAGATTTTGGAAAATAAGATATTAAAAAAAAATCTCAGGGAACTATTCAACTACCATAGAAATTAATCTTACTACATATATATCAAAGAATAAAACAGGGAGTTCCAAGATGGACCACACATATACAATTGCTCATTTTCAAAAGAAAATCCCAAAGAAATCCAAGGAAAAGAAAAACATTCTCAATAAAATTGGACATTAAAAGAAAAACAAACTTGATTCTTACACGAAACACAAAATTCAACTCAAAATGAATCAAAGTCCTCACTATATAAACCAACCTTGTAAAACTTCTAGAATAAAGCATGCAAAGAAATCTTTACAAGTTTGGGGCAGGCAAAAAATTCACAGGAAGCTAAAAACACAAACCATGAAAGAAAAAAATGATATCCTGCCCTTCATAAAATTTAAAAGTTTCTCCTCTTCAAATACAATTAAGAAAATTAAAAGGCAAGCAACAGACTGGGAGAAAACACGTATGATACGTATGTCTGACAAAGTACTAGCATCTGGGTTATACAAAAAGTCAGTATTAGGACATTAAGTGTTCTAAATAAACAAAAGATTTAACAATTTACCAAAAAATGACACCAAATGACCAATACACATGGTTAACACACTATTCATCAGTGAAATGCAAACAAAAAACCATTATGAGATACCACTACTGGGTTGTATGTCATGGCTTTTCTGACAACCCAATATATAATCACCGGAATGTCTAAAATTTCTTAAGCTGATAATGTAAAAGTATTGTTGGGGATAAGGAGGAACTTGAACTCTCATATATTGTTGGTGAGAATGCAAAATGGTACCACCAGTTCTAGGTATTTACACAAAAACAAATGGAATATGTCCACCCAAAGTCTTCTACATGGACTTTTCATAGCAGCTGCATTTGTAATAGCTGAAACTAGAAACAAGCCAAATGTCTATCAAGAGGTGAATGGATAAACAAATTGTTATATTTTCATTCATATAATGGAATACTATACCGCAAGAAAAAACAATCATAAACACATGCAGAGCAAAAGAAGTCAGGGAGAACAGACATTCTATGATTCCATTTGTAAGAAAATCTAGAACAGACAAAAGGAATCTATAGTGGACAGAACCCGGAAGAGTTTTTCCTGGGGGCTGGAGGTAGGAGGGATCATGGCCAATAAATATTAAGGAGAAAGGGGCATAAGTTATTTGGGGAAACTGACAAAAATGTTCTCTATCTTGATTTTGGTGGTAGTTTACATGGATATAGGTAAATATACCTATATCCATGTAAACTACCACCAATCATATGTGAATATACATCAAACTATATACTTTAAATGGCTGCATTTTATCCTACATAAATTATTCTTGAAAAATACTATGTATATCTAAAAAAATATTTTTTAAGTAGTGCTGCTGGATTAAGAGATAGAAAGCAGGCAAGGAAAAACCCCAGAGAAAGGCAGAAAGACACTGAAAGACATTTAAAAAGTGTTTTTAAAACCACACAAAGAAGTTTAAATTCTAGCACAGCTAAAAATAGGAATGTAACTATAAAATGAGAACAACTCATAGGATAACTGAAAAATTAAATAAGATAGTTATCACTATATCTGGTACTGGTACATCATAGAAACATTATCCATACTAAGTGTTAAGATAAAACCAGGAAAATAAATAATAGTTACATGGAAAAAATCATGAAAGAATTTCTAGAGGAAATAATTTAGATGACAGGGTTTAAAGGAGAAAAGGAAATGGATCGTAAGGAAGGAGGGCATTACAGGTGGAAAGAATGGTAATGTGCAGAAAAACAGAGGCAGAAAGGAGCAAGCACTGTGTAGGAGATGGAAAAATTAGCATGCCCATGGCATCAAGTACATATGTGGTAGTACCAAAACAAAAAAAACACAAACAAACAAAAAAAACAGGGCAATCTTTCTATCTGATGCAAATATCCATTTAAATTTTACAGTACGATCCCACCATTACAGAATAGTAACTTCATCTATGATCAACTGATGCTGTAACAAGATAAATATAGTCAACTGTTTAAAACAGAAAAAAAAATTCTGTCTTTCTGTCAAAAAAAATATGCTTACAATCATCAGCTTCAGTCTCTTGGAGGTTAGCCAGAGTTCTTCCCCCAAAGAAAAAAGAATTATTAAAATGTAATCATAGTTAAGCAACATATGGACTTGCTGTGCAACTGTCATTTTGCTCCTGGAATTATGAAAGTCTTTATATTTTCCAGAATCTGAACTCTGCGATTGCTATTTTGGAAAACAAGATACAAAAAAATCTCCTCAGAGAACTATTCAACTACAACACAAATTAATCTTATGACAATTACGTAAAGTGTATCAGAACGCTAAAATTGTATTTCAAGATAACTAATGTTATCAAGATCAGGATTCTTGACCTGATTAAAATTTTGAAGTTAAAATTTTGAAGTGTTTTTACATGTATACATTTAAAAGTTTTTAATGGAGGAATGCAGGATTAGCATTCTTATGAAATTCAAACTAATTTAAATTTGTACTAAGATTTTACATATGTGGCAGAGTAACTCCTCTCTATCTTTTATATATAGAACAGCAAAGTTTCTTCAATGCTTTATTTCTGGAAAAGACAGCCAAGATAGCTGTAATATCAAGTAATAACTTGAGCTGATTTAGTTCCCTGAATGAGAGAGATGTACAGAAATGCAGAATGAGAAAGATGCACAAGAGAGATGAAATATCAAAGGGCAACAATACTGACCTTTCAACAGAGTAGCAGCAGTGCAGCTATGATGAGGACAACAAAGCTACAGGATTAAACTCAAGTCTCTCATTAAGAAAGGATGTTACAGCTAACAAACAAGGTTTTATCTGCTCCGTCTAACATCAGAGCAATATCCAGACCAAGACTCAGAGTAGAACATGAAGCAGCTAAAGAATGTCCTTACCTACTTTTGCTTTCGTAAGCCCATATATTACATATCAATGTGATAGGTAAAGTATTTTTGAAGAAATTTTAAAAAAGGTTGCCATTGTTCAGAATTAATACAGATTTTACCTTTAAAATTCTCTTTCATGAAGACAGTATTTTATAAAATATTTTTCAAAGCATTTTCTATATACACACTAAAAATGAGTTCCTATTTAAGAAATATTAATGAGAAAAAAGTTTTTAATAGGATTAGCCATAAAATATTAGTTAAGACCCAACACTGGTTTTTATATGCTTTTGTGTTCTGTTCAAAGGAGATTTTAGGAGGCTAATACTGCTAAAGATAATTGTTTCTAAAATGAGGACTGTGAAAATTTTTAATTCAAACACCTTCAAAGTGACTAAAGGGATCACAGGCAATATGAGAGCTGCTCCTTTTAACAGAGTTCAAAGATGTTATCACTACAAATAAACTTACTTTATTCAGGGGTAGGAAATGTGTGTGTGGTACAACTGCAAACACAGATCAGAGCTTTGAAGAAGTTGTTCAAAATTAATTAATTTATTTATATTATTGATTAAACTTTTTTATGTTCTTACATTGTTGTTCATCTTTGTATAATACTGAATTTCTCCCCTCTCCCATACATCTCCCACCACATTACCTGTGAACCATCATCACCATAGTTCTTGTACTCTTCCATCCCATTTTGACCCCTCTTCCTGCCCCTCCCCTGCTGTATGCCTCAGATCTACAGTTTGCCTGCAAGTTTTGTCAATTTTTTTATCCTTTGTTCAGTTTCCCTGTATTCCTCTTATAAGTGAAACCATCTGATGTTTTTTTCTTTCTGATTTATTTCACTGAGCATAAGCCCTTTTAGCTCTAACCATTTGTGGCAAATGACATGAGCTTATCTTTTATCTTTTTCTGATCACTGAGTAGTATTTCACTCTGTGTATATATCACATCTTCTTGATCCATTCATCTGTTTGTGGGCACTTAGGTTGTTTCCATATCTGAGGTATTGTAAATTAGTGCTGCAATAAACAGAGGAGTGCTGGTTTCCTTTCAAATTAATGTTTTTGTGTCCTTTGGGTAGATTCCTAGGAGTGGAATCGCTGGGTCACATGGTAGATCCATTTTTAGTAATTTGAGGAACCTCCACGTAACTTTCCATAGTGGTTGGATGAGTCTGCATTCCCACCATCAGGGTAAGAGGGTTCCTTTCTCTCTACATCTTCACCAGCATTTGTTGTTGTCAGTTTTTTTAATATGGGCCTTTCTCACTGGTGTGAAGTGGTATTTCATTGTGGTTTTGATTTTGCATTTCACTGATTTTAAGTGGTGGTGTGCATTTTTTCACCTATCTGTTGGTCATTCACATTTCCTCTTTGGAGAAGTGTCCTTTTAGTTCTTCTGCCCATTTTTTTGACTGGGTTGTTTACTCTGTTTTTGTTGCAATGTGTAAGCTCTTTGTAGGTCTTTGATATTAGTCCCTTATCAGTTGTACGGAGAGCAAATATTTTTTCCCAATCTGTGAGGTTGTCTCTTCAGTTTGGTTATTGTCTCTTTTGCTCTACAGAAGCTTTTCAGTTTGAGGTAAGAGGCTCAAAATTTAAAGGTATAAAAAGCTCTCTTATAAGAAGCTCCAAGAGTTACTTACAGGTGAGTAGAAAAGAAAAAGGGCATTTTGAATCTCTTGCTTTAGCGAGTGAAGCACATTTTCGGCTTTTCTACTTGGAACTAAGCTTCCTAAAGCCATTTATATAGAAAAAAAATAAACATACAGATCAATAATAATACAATTAAAAGAAAGCTCTCTGTGGGCACACTACTGCTACAGTGATGAGTTTTCTTGGTTACTCTTCTTTTCACTTATTTGTGTCTTTGCCTTAATAAAATCATACCTAGGGAAAAACTAAATTTTAAAGGAGAGTTTAAGCAAAAAGTCAAAATAAAAGGGCAGGACAATTTAAAATACACAAAGATGACAAGAAAATATTAGAAAAATAAGCTAAAGATTGAGAATAAGAAAAAATATTAGACAACCATCACTATGGACAAAAAGATAAAAATAGGTAAGAGCACAAGAATAAAAAATGAAAAACTAAAAAGAAATAAAATCAGCAACTTATGACACTGCAAACAGGAAAGCAAAACCATTTTTCCAATTAAGGTAGTATTAATCAGAAAGCCAACCCAAAGGCTGAATGCCTTCCCCCAAAGATTCTTCAAGTTAAGATTACTTGGTCTTGTCACGTCTTTTTGTAAAAACTCTACTAAGCAAATAATTTCAGAGTGGCAAATTAAAGAGCAGAGAGCACAACTAGGGCTCCTCTCCCTAGAGCCCTGGCTTTTCTAGGACGTTTATGTGAGAAGTTGACACAGTTCCTTAACGCTGATCAAGCTTAAGTCCCATTTGTTTTATCTCCTGTGTGCTATCAATGGGTACAACCAAAACATCAATCCACCCACATCCTATACCACCCAAAATGGGGGGAATTTTCAGCCAAAAAAGTTAATGAGCTCAAAAAAAGTTTGGGTTTTTTGGTTCTATACTAAAAGCATCAGATAAGCCCCACTGAGGACACTAGTAAAAGATAAGAAATGCTTTTTTTGGAATTATGCTTCCTGTCACCACTGTTGTTTTTTAAAACTGGCAAGAATTTATCCCTTTAGGTGTTCACAGGTGGGTTGAGATAATCCATCTCCAAACAAAATTCAAGGAACTGTCTGTCCTTTAAAATCCTAGCACTCCTAAACAGAATTTTAGAGCAATTAAAAAGGCACTCAATAGCTCTCAGTTTTACAAAGGGGGTTGGGTGACTTGCCTAAGATCATAGAGCAAAGGGCCTCCCCGGTGGCGCAGCGGTTAAGCGCTGCGCTGTGGAGCTGTCAGCAGCGGCGACGCGAGTTCAACGCCCGGCCTGGGAGAATCCCACATGGTGCGGCAGACCTCTCCTGCCTCACCCGCTGCTCCCCTCAGCAGTGTATTTCTGATCTGCCTGTTCTGCTGCCCGCTCTGTCTCTGGTGAACCCTCTCGCCGCCCCACACCTCTGGCCTGTACCCCAGCTTGTATGTATAAATAAAAATAAATCTTTAAAAAAAAAAAAGAAAGAAAAAAAAGATCATAGAGCAAGGCCTAAGTCTCTAAGTCCTGGTCTAATGTTCTAAGTTAATAGGGGGGATTACTAGGTTTCAGCCTCTTAGCTTAAAAATGCATTGATTAGTGAAAAAATCGGAAAATAGCTTATATTACATTATCTCAGGCTTTTTTAATTATACAAACAAGCATATATATGTCTCTGTCTATCTACCTAGAGAGAGAGCGAGAAGGAGAGTCAGTCTGTCTGTCCTTCGGGAGAGAGAAGGACCAGAGAGAGAAATATCTAGAATACCAAACTGCCAACTAAGAGGGCTATTTTGGAGATTAAGCCAGGTCTACTGGCAATAGCTCATAAAATAGTTGAATTTTACAATAAATCACATCTGTTGATCTAATAATCACAGATTCTTAAAAAAAGATCTATACAAGCAAATACAAACCTCACTGAGAAAAAAAAATTCACATCTCAAAAGTGGTTTAAATCTCAACTTCTTTCTCTACCTCTTATCCCTTTGTGAGAGTGTGTGTACTTGTGCTCATGCATGCAAATGTGCTTGCTCATACACATATCCCTCCAAAGACATTACTTTGTAACTGAAGCTGATCTTGAAATTATCTTAATTTGTCTTCACATTAAATGTGATCTTTTCTTAAGAACAGCATAACCTTAACATAATAAAATTACTCTAACAAGTCAGGGTAAAGAAAGTGAAAACCTGAATTACATTAATGCAGTTAAAGACATTTTTCTTAGGTAATAATATTACATAGTAATAATAATATATTACATAATAATATATTACATAGTAATAATAAAGTGAATTAGTAAATTTTAATGTTTAAAAGTATCTGTAATTAAAAATTATTTTTATATAAATGTATATACTGCTAAAGAGGTTTTAATCACGTTAAAAGCAGCACTCTTGGTAGGCTAAACATTTCCCTCTCTCCCCTCCATAAGTTTAACTATCATACTATGGGATTCGTTGCAAGATGGTAAAAACATTGGTAAACTTGAACTCAGTCCTCTATCAATAAATTATTAATTTCAGAATCAACAGGTTGAAACAGTAAGATTTTATTACTTACTTCTCAGTAGAATACCATGCTGGTTAATCTTATTGCCAATAATTTTAGAATATTAAGTATCTGTACAGAGAGCAAAGGATGTCTTATATGAGTAATAATTTCCACACTCCTCCTTATTTCCTTCTTAACCAACCAAAACAGGTGCCCACCTCTGTGATTCCATTCCAAGGAGTCACAAAGATCATTTATTGCCAAACTTAACGCTTACTTTGTAATACTATCTGTTCCTCACCCTTCCCACACTCTGTCACATCTTTCTTCAAAGAATCTCCTGATGTGCAAATCCCTCTAACCAATCCTTTTTTGTTCATTCCTCCTCTAGCTCCCCTCACTGTACCCAGGGCTTTGACACCAAAGTGTTCTAGAGAAGCCTCTTCTCTACCTTTCACTTTCAACTACTCCTTTCATACAATTATTCCCTAACTATATTAACCCCTTTAGAACTTTCCTCTACATTCAAATACCATAAATATAATGTCTGCAGCAGAGATTCAAAACTTTGGTATGCATCATAATCATCTGGAGGACTTGTTCTAAAACAGATTTTAGAGACCTCAAGGCTTTTGACTCAGTGGGTCTGGGCAGACCCAAGAATATGCATTCTATACATTCCCAGATGACACACATTTTGCAAATGACTGGCCCATAGGATTCTCCAATTGGAGAGGCACAGGTACTCTAATTTCAACAGGTGCTAATAACAAAGACACTCAGCACCTGCCTTAGTCACCTCCAGACAATCTTTACACAGCATACAGGGCTATCATTCTAAACCTCATTACCTCACTATCCCTGTAAGGGATTCCAGGACAAAAATCAAAACCCTTAACACGGTCTATCAAACTTGTATGATCCAGTATTTACCTACCAAACCACACTGACACTCATTTTTTCATCCACCATCCACCAGACACCTGCTTCAATTTCTAGCAAAAGCCAAGTTCCTTGCTGTTCCAGGATGCTTAAAAAAAGGTATTTTGCCAGAAATATCCTTCTTTTTTTCCTCTCAGCTCAAGCCATCTTCCTTGGCTACCCACCCCTACCAGATCAGCAAATTCTTCTATCACCCTCTATTTTCTTCCTCTTAGCACTTTCCACAATGGTGATTACACAATGAATTGTGCAACTACTAGTAGTACTGTCTGTTCCTCACCCTTCCCACACACACACAAGCTTGAAGAAGTCACATGTCTATCAAGTTCCCAATCTATTTTCAGTCCCTTGTAATAGAGACTTGCTCTCAAGTATCTGTTGAATTAATGGTCTTGTAACATTAAGTTACTTTGGAATCTTACTAAAATGAGATTAGGGACATTTTTTAGTGTCCGTTAATACTTACAAATGAGGAAGTTTCATTAAACTCCACCATCCAGGAATTTAGATCAAGAACATGAATACCTTCAAAAGATAAAATGAAACTGTCCTATCACAAGTTCCTCTGCAACAAGCCAGACACGTATATTATTATTATCTGCACCAATAGAGTATAGTACTAATATCCAAGTACCAACATGTAAATTTATAATGCAGCCTAAGATAATTTTTGCAAAACTTAATTCACATGTATACCTGCATCAAAGAGTACACCTCTTTGAATGGACATGGTTCTAGTAAGTGGGATGGAGTAAGTGCCTGAAGTTAAACCAAAGCATCGATAACCATAAGTTATATAACAAACATGAACAGAGCCAAGAATTAAATTATTATCCAGTCTGTAGATTCTGACCACCTTCAAAATAGAAAAAGAAAAAAATGCTGCCATTTATAATTCATTCCCAACTCTTTTTTCTAAAGCACAGCATTAGCTTAAGTGGCAACAGAGAACTAGCAGATATCTTAAGGTGTAACTTTAATATATCAGAATTTACAGCCAAATAAAGGTTATCTTCATTCTACAGTAGTCACTTTCAGAGAGCACTTCAAAATTCCATCACACACAAAATGATTTTGGAATCCCTTTTTCTATTCATTTTCCTAGTTATCTTGTAAATAACACAAGAATAATAGGTTTCACCACTTTGGTCACTCTCCTGCCTCGCCGCTGCTCCCCTCAGCAGTGAATTTCGGTCGATCTGCCTGTTCTGTTCCCCACTCTGTCTCTGGTGAACCCTCTCACTGCCCCACGCCTCTGGCCTGTACCCCAACTTGTATGCATAAATAAAAAAATCTTTAAAAAAAAAAGGAAGTGGGACGTGTTTTATGAATAAAATCTGGTGGTCTAATATAACAGCATGGCTTGGGGAGGCAGTATGGATACTGAAAAGAACATGGATGTAGAATGGGGTAGGTCAAGGTTCAACTTCCTGCTTGGGGCTTCAGAAGCTACATGTCTAAGCATGTTACTTGAACATGTAGTCTGTACAGTGAATAATTACATCTGTAAAGTGGAAATATACAATCCATTTCCAAGCTGTAAAAGGATTATATTACATAATATGTGATTAGAATTCTAGTCCCTAACATCTTCAAAGAATCCTGAAAAGAACCTAGAGGCTATCTGTTCCAAACTCTCCGTTTTACTTAGACCCAGAAAGACTAAGTGGTTTGCCAAGGTCACACAATTACTTAGTAGGAAAGACAATACTTCTGGCAGGTTTCTTCTTTTCCCAGTGCATCTGTTTACGAAAATAGTTGGTGTTTGTAATGCTAGGTTGCACATAGCTGTGACAGAGGACCTCAAAGAGGGTTTTTGAGACAACAAATCAAGGCCTCCTAAGGACAGAGCTTGCTAATATGATATGGCAATCATATATTAATAATTTAGTCCTAAAAATTAAATATCTTCCTTGTATTTTCAGTCTTTGTTTTTAAAATTAGATATTTTACATAATATAAATATTATAGTTTAAACTACCTGGTTCTGCACAAATTTTTAGTTTTCTTGAAAGGCTATTTTCTAAGGAAAATATGAACCTGCTTTAAATAAAGATGCTAGAACAAGCCTGTTTATTTATCAAGTATGGTAACTGACTATAACAAACCAAGAGTTACGCAGTTTCCAAAAAGTAAAATTCATATCTATACTTAAAGTGAGGGATCTTCATTAAGGATCAAAGCTTAAAATTGCCAGATCTAAAAATAATTCTAGAAAATCTAAAGAATTTTATTACTAATTTTCTTTTTCAATCCCAAAAGTAACCTCTTCGTATTTTGATAGACAGTAAGTATGGTTTTCTATCTTGGACATTAAAAAAAAAAATGAGTTTCTGAATACCTAACTCTGGCCTAGAAGCTCTGCATTTTGAATTCTATGTATAAATTACCACAACCAAAGTACTCATCATCTCTAATTTACCATGTAAGTAATCTAGACACGTAATTAAGCTTCTGCATGCCTATTCAAAAAAGGATCTATGAGATCATCGACACAATTTTTAAATTTGAATTAAGAATGAGTACCAAAAATGAGTAAGTATATAGATAACTCTCATATCGAAAGCTTAATTCTGTAAGCATACTGATCAATATGATGACAAGGAAAAATTCCTCCTGAAGACCAAAAAAGAGTTACAAAAAGTATCACTGATTAGTTTCAATTTATGAGTTTAAAGAGGCCAATAACTACTTGTATGAATTTAGAAGTCCCAAAAGATAATCAAGTAGATAAGACCTTACTAGTTAAAACATTAAATATGTTAAGGAATCAACTTCACAAATGAATCTGTTTTTACAGAGAAATTTTTCCTCAATAATAACAGGATTATTTTTTTTAATTCCTACATCCTAATCATAAATTTTTAGAAAAATAAACATATAAGACCATAATTTCACAAATAATAAAATCTTGAAAACAAAGTATTATCTATATCATGCTGAATAGTCTATATTAAATTTTAAGAACAATAAGAAAAAATAATAAAGATAGTAAAAGCAATAAAAAAAAATACTGCATGAGCCAGTGAGGGAAATTAATCATGAGAACAGATACCTCAAAGGAAAAATGCTTAGCATACATGCACAAGGTAGTGTAGAGAAATATAGGCATGATCTAATCAAATCTCTGGATTCTAAAACTAAAAGTTTCACAAAATACGAAGTTCATAAAATAAACAGTAAATCGATGTCAACTGCATTAGAGAATATATACAACTTTGACTTCCTCTACAATGGACAAATTTTTAAAAAGCTGTACAAGTCAATTTACTGTCTAAGCTACTTTAAATTTCAAATAAGTTTTGACTATGTAGGTGCTATAATATCTTATATAATTGGATCAAATATGGGAGTTTAAACCTTTCAAATCACAACTCACCTAACAGAATTTCAATTTCAAAGTAACCAGCATTTTTAAAATCTGGATTGTATAAACTTCTGATAGCATAACTCCAACCATAAATGACAGACATTCCAGCAGTTGAAACCATAGGGTAGAAGAACTATAAAATCTGATGAATAGGAAAATGTAGCAATATCACAGAAGAGAGGGTAAGAAGTATATAAATTTAAATTTATTTGCCCAGGATAATCTACAGTCAGTCAATATGGAGCCTAGTAACTCAGGGAAGGAGAACAATAAGAGAGAGAATAAGGTTAAAGAAAGTTTAAAACAATGATGGGATATTTTATGAGCATAAAATCAAAGAAGACAAAAATTAAGGTCTTCAAAAAAATGAGCTACACGATCCAATCTGAACATTTAAAATACTCAAAATAAGGCAGAAGAGAAGGAAAATAGAGAAAACTATAAATAACTATCAAATGATGGTAGCTATAATTAAGGCAAAATAGTAAATAAGAAAAGAATTCAATCTTGCCTGTCTAGACACTGTTGAGGAATGAAAATAAGTGAAGAAAAATGACATGTACAAGTTGGAGTAAACGACAATAAAATAGGAAACAAAAAAGCTAAGATACAAACAAGAATTCAAAAAGGATATAACTTTTAGGACTAAATGCCATAAAGATACAAACACCTATAAAATATCAATAGTGAAGGAATATCATAGTATCAAGATAACAGTTTCTATGGATAAACCCATGTTACTAACAAAAAAAAAAACACAAGTTAAAAAGGTTCTTTATTTTCTGTCTAAAAAGCTAGAAAAGGACTCTAATAAACAAAGTTGGACTAAATATACATTTTCACTCCAGTTACTACAGATATCCCATTGAAATGAAAACAATTCATACAGAAAGAATAAAATCATAAGAGCAAAAAAAATTAGAACTGAGGATAGTACAGAGAAGAAATTCAACAAATTTCTGAAAGATGGTCATAGATGTGAGACTGATAGAACAAGCAGAGAAGCTCCACCTTATTACACTCTTTATATGCAAAAAGGTTGGAACTAATATGTCTAACAGGACCTTAGAGAACTGAAAGACAAAGTAAAGGGTGAGAATAAATAACAGGATTAACAACAGGAAAAAAAAAATATTACTAGCTGACAGTATAAGAAACAACTACATTTTCCACCATTGTCTTCAAGCAGCACGGAAACAACTGACATCTATATCTAGGTAAAAATACAGTCAGCTTTTCTCTAAAGAAAGTGAATGACTGTCTAGAGAAAGCTACGTTAGGATGCTGACACAGAGTAATAAGCCCCCCTCAGATGGCATAGAGAGGGTCCACAGTCTGGAAGTACCTCTCTTTCTTACTCTAAGATGATGCCTGTCAATATACAGGTCCAACCTACCCTGTACTGTCCTGCCCTCAAAGGGCTCTAGGAGAATTCCTACTCCAAGGGAAGATACAACATGGCAAACAGTTCAAGAGAGGGGAGAGACCCAAATCAAGAACCCAGTACTTCTTTCTGAAACGTGAATGGACAAACATCTCCAGACATAAATTAAAGAAAAAATAACAAAGCATGAAAACAGTTTACAAAAACAAATATAAAAACCGATCAGAGATGAAAAGGAAATACTGTGGAAACACAAGGTAAATCTTTAAAAAAATTCATAGATTATCTCCTCCCCCCCACCAAAAAAAAAAAATTAGACAAAAGACTAAGGAAAAAATTCTGTTAAACAGAGTAAAGAGACTCACAAATTTGAAAGTACAGTTGAAATAAGCACGATCAATACAAGAGAGAAAACATTTGCCTGCTGAAAAGCAAATAGTAAAAGAAGAAGATGAAGGAAGGAAATCAAAGACATAATAGAAGAAAATTCCTAGAGTTAAAAAAGAATCATATTCAGACTATAAGGCAACAAAGTGATTAAAACAAATGAGCAAACAAAAACATCCTATAACATCTCATTACAACTTTGTAGCAGAAAGACATAACAGAAGATCATAAAAGCTCTCAGATAAACAACAAACCACCTTAAAAGGATAATGAATCAGATGACATGACTTGTAATCAGCAGCTCTGGATGACAGCTACAACTGAGCTATGCTTTCAGGGTTTTTTTTTTTTTAATTTATGCATACAAGATCTGGGGTGTAAGCCAGAGGTGTGGGGTGGTAAGAGGATTCACCAGAGACAGAGTGGGAAGCAGAACAGGCAGATCACCTGAAGTACACTGCTGAGGGGAGCTGCGGGCGAGGCAGGAGAGGTCTGCTGCACCATGTGGGAAGTTTCCTGCTCGGGGATTGAACTCGGGCTTCAGTGGCTGCCAATAGCTTCATAGAACTGAGACTTAACCCATTACGCCACCAGGGAGGCCCCTGCTTTCAGAGTTTCTAAAGGAAAATTATTTGTGATCTACAATAGTGTACCCAAATTATAGATGAAATATAAGAATAAAGAAAGTCTGCCTCCCATACATACGTTTTCAGAAGTTATTTGAGAATGTATTCCAGCAAAAAGATGTAGTAAATTTAGGGAGAAAAAAGAAGATCTATTATAAAATGGACCCAAGTCATGTGAAAAAAAGTTCCAAGAAGAAACCTAAAACACCAATTGCAAATTGAACCAGTATTACAGGCAACTGCACATAAACAGGGAACACAATAGATAACATACACTGGGTATAGAGGGTGGGATGTGGGAAGGGAGACTATGATAGAGGCACATAGTACAAGAAAAGGTGGGTAGTTAGAACACCAAGATAAACAGGAAGTCATATCCAAATATTTTTTTAATTCAATGGCTAAATTTTGAGCAAATGATCAAGTAAACTGAAATCTACTGGACCTTGATTTTATCAACAATTTTCTTTGAGTGATCTAGGAAGTGTTTAATGCCATCTGCAGATGACAAATCATATCTGAGCATACTAATTTACATTCAAAATATTTACATAGTCATAATACTAAAACTATTGATGTATAGTGATTTTTATCATTAATTGAGAATCTATGGAAATGATAGTTGGATTTGGGAAGTTAGGGGAATGTGTTGTTCATCTAAACAATACATAGAATGGTTATAAGTTTAAAATAAAAAAATGGAAAATTCGGATATCTAAAATTGATAAAATAATAGAGTTGTGATTCAATATTCTACACAAACTAGTGTTAGAAAAACCTAGCCTCCTTTGAAGCATATCTATAAGCAAACTCCCGCATGAACTCCATCTATCCCTTAAGAGGATGAAATATCATTTAATTACAGATTAGTTTCTTTCATTTAAAAATAATTTCTGTTTGGTTAACTCAGTTTTAAGTCAATGATTCTCTACTGAGGGTGATTTTTCCACCCCCCACCCACTACCAGGCGATACCTGGCAATGGCTGGAAGAATTTTTGGTGCAGCGAGAACCTACTGGACAGAAGACAGAGAGGCTGCTATACATTCTACAATGCACCAGGACAGCAGCTCATGAAAAGGAATTATCCAGCCCCAAATGTTAACAGCACTAAGTTGAGAAACTTGACTTTAAGGGAAGTCTTTATACTTTTATAGAAAAGCTTTCATCATTTCTCTCTCTCCCCCATTCTTCTGATGGTATCTGGGCATAAAGAAAAGCTTTTGTGAGCACAGGAAATGTTATGATTGGTCTGAATGTAGATCCATGGACCACCCTCTAGGTCCTCAGAGGCCCCTGAGGTTTTTAGCTGCTATAAAGTCATAATGGCATGTGCTGATAAGTATGTTGTTAACAGCATGCAGCAGATCTCCTAAACTTGATCCCACCTTACCTGCTGGTATGAACTGAGGACCTCAATCACCTCCACTATGCAACCCATGTTGAGAGTTAAGGAAACACTAGCCGCTTAACAAACAAGTCCCAAATTTTCAGTAATGTCACACAATTAAATTTTCTAATTAAAATAAGTCTATTATCGGTGCTCCTATTTGTTGCTGAGTTTTCTCCCAGGTAGTGATTTAGGGACTGCAGATCTTTTCAGTCTTATGGCTCTCTCATCTCCAAAAGACCCAGCCTCTGCATCTGGCCCTGGATTGGAAAAAAAGGGTAGAGAAAGAGCACCACTGTTCTAGCACCTCACCTGAAAGTGACAACACATCACTTCCATTCACATTCCATTGAGGAAAACCAGTCACATGACCCCACCTGGATGCAGGGAGGGAGGCCAGCAGTAGAGGAAAGAATGACTAAGAAACATGTTCCTGGCTGAGGAATCACTTCCCAGTGTAAGAGGAAGCACAAATTTTGTTAGGCATTGAGATGAATCTGCCACAGCTGCTCTCACTACAATATTGCTCCCCTCACAAGAGTAGTTTTATGAGAAGTTTGCTAATTCTCATTCAGCTCATTTCTAGCTCCTTCACTAGAAATGTGTAAGAACTTCTAGATCTCCTTTATAGAGATCTAGAAAACAGAAAACCGCAAAGGGCACGTTTCTAGATTTCATTCTGCTTAAATATGCCATGTTCTCCCCCTGAGGCCACTTCATGTACACTTAGGGTCAGACACAGAACAATAAGCTAGTAAATGGCTGCACAGGCTCTGAACTTAAAACATCTAGCTCAAGAGTCTATAGTATTCTGCCTCTCTAGATTGCTAAAATAATAAAATAATAGGTGGTAAGTAAGAGAACCCTTCCATTATTAACAAAGAATATTTACTAAGAACCTACATCTTGCAAAAACAGCCTAGCAACTCTAACAAACTCCAGCTCTAATGCACAGCACTGTTTTTCTTTACTTCTAGATTGCTAATCTGAATTATTACCATCAAAATAGGCAAAGGTAAAAGTTAACAAAGCTAGTGTTTGGAAGTCCCTTACCCTACTCTCCATTTAAACAATGTGCAGACTCAACTTAAAATGGTTCAACTTAGGATTTTTAACTGTACAATGGTATGAAAATGATATGCAGACAGTAGAAACCTTACTTCGAATTTTGATCTTTTCCTGGGTTAGTGATATGTGGTAAGATACTCTGTTGTGATGTTGGCAGTGGCATCGAGCCACAGCTCCCAGTCAGCCACCAGATCACAAGGGTAATCAACTGATACCCTAGAGTGTACTGTGTTATTCAGTACAGTAGTCAATAAACTGCATGAGACATTCAACACTTTATTATAAAATAGGCTTTTCCTTGGATGATTTTGCCCAAGTGTAGGCACAAGTAAGAGCACTAAAATGGGCAAAAATCTAAGCTGTGTGGTATCTTGTTACAAGGTAGATTTTCACCAAATCACACAATCAAAACAAACTCAGAAAGATCATATAGGACTAGACTTGTTATGAGAGGCAACTGCAAATAAACAATACAAAGCTGTGGTTAACAGAAGTAGCTCTGAAGTCAAAGGTCAGGTTAAACCTCAAATACAAATCCCACTGGTAGACTTCACCACCTACTACTTAGTCTTTCTATGACTGAAGGCTCCACTATCTATTAATCTCTCAAGCCCTGACGTTTTTTAAAAGGACAAGAAAACAGCCTGATTTGGGGGGGCCTTTGTGAGAATTAAATATGATAATATGTGTCAAAAGCTTCTGAAGAAGTATCTGTTACATAGCAGTCAACACATATTACCACCACCATTCCCACCAAGACACTTTCAGGAACTGTAACATTCTCCCTCTGAATCTATCTAGTTAACAACTCTAACAAAAAGTTTCTCCCTTTTATCTGAAAAGAGGCTTCAAACTCTAAAACCATTTCCTCTTTTTTTCATCCTTTGTGAATATAGATGAATGGGTAGCTGGTTTATCATTTAAACACTCAAGATTCTTTTCAGCCTTTTTATAATAAAATTCCCTTCCAAATATTATTAAAGGACAGACTGCTCCATGGATAATGAGCACTTAAAAAAGCTCACAAAGCATAATGAAATTTTGAAATCCATAAAAGAACAGCTACTGAAGCAAAAAGCTTAGGGAAGAAATGATGCTCAAAAAATACTGAATTCTAGAATAAAACACGGCAGGTAAAGTGCCTCCATGGTTTATAGTCATTCAGGTCACTTTATAAAAACACATAGATGATATTCTTGGACTTTTTTTTTATCATAATAGCAGGAAAATCCCATTTTCTTCACAATGAAAGGCAAGAGCACTATCTTCAAAAACAAATTTTATAGAGAAGAAAGGCCTAAGAGATTCACAGTTTCAATCATACTTATCCCTTACTTTAAGATTTTGAAGCATCAGCATTCCTTATAATCCAAAACATTAAGAAGTAATACAATTAAGCTTCATTTCTACTAGAAGACATTATACTTGATTGAAAAAAACTAACCAGGGCCTTCCTGGTGGCAGCGGTTAAGCACTGCCCTGTGGAGCTGTCGGCAGTGGCGACGCCAGTTCGACACAGGGCCAGGGAGATTCCCACATGGCGTGGCAGACCTCTCCTGCCTTGCCCGCTGCTCCCCTCAGCAGTGTATTTCCATCAATCTGCCTGTTCTTCTCCCCACTGTCTCTGGCGAACCCTCTAGCTGCCCTGCGCCTCTGGCCAGCACCCCAGTTTGTATGCATAAATAAATACATAAATCTTAAAAAAGAAGTAAAAATAATAATAATAAAGAAAGAAAAAAAACTAACCATCTAAAGTTTTGATACTCATACGTTCAAAAGATCACAAATCAACACAGAGGCCAAGCACTTATTAGAGTTCACGATAAACCAAAGTTCTAAACACAGAGAAGTAATCTAATTTTTGTTGAAGGCACTTTTATACACATTAATTTCATTCTCTCAACAACCATGTGGGACAAAGATCATTATCCTCCCGTTACAAATAAGAACACTAAGGCCCAGTGATTTGCCAAGGACACTTGCTTGCATAAGATGCAATCAATCCAATTCCAATTTTCTTTTTTTTTAATTAATTTGTCAGTCTTTTACATAACTATATAACCTTGGGGGAACATTTTCACAACTTCATATATGCACATGCTCACTCACCCGCTCAAATTTTCTGAACCCCAGTTTAATGCTCTTGTTTTCACTGTACCATTGCACCATTTGCTTCCAAAACTCACTAGATTTTATAAGGTGTGCCTTTTTAATCTGGGAAAGGCAACAGTTGTGAGAGTAATAGAAAAAGTCTTCATGTTGCTACCATTACAGACTCAGTGTTCTTTTTTTTTTTTTAGCAATAGTAATCTTTTTTTTTTAAGATTTTTTTTTTTTATACATACAAGCTGGGGTACAGGCCAGAGGCGTGGGGCGGCGAGAGGGTTCACCAGAGACAGAGCGGGGAGCAGAACAGGCAGATCAGAAATACACTGCTGAGGGGAGCAGTGGGCGAGGCAGGAGAGGTCTGCCACACCATGTGGGATTCTCCCTGGCCGGGCATCGAACTCGCGTCACCGCTGCCGACAGCTCCACAGCGCAGTGCTTAACCGCTGCGCCACCGGGGAGGCCCTTAAGATTTATTTTTTATTTATACATACAAGCTGGCGCACAGGCCAGAGGCGTGGAGCGGCGAGAGGGTTCACCAGAGACAGAGCGGATAGCAGAACAGGCAGATCAGAAATACACTGCTGAGGGGAGCAGCGGGCGAGGCAGGAGAAGTCTGCCGCACCATGTGGGATTCTCCCCGGCTGGGCATTGAACTCGCATGGCTCGCTGCCGACAGCTCCACAGTGCAGCGCCCAACCGCTGCGCCACCAGGGAGGCCCCTACTCAGTGTTCTTAATCTGACATAATTTGCTCAGTCCAATTTAAGTGCTTTGGTTAATGCTATTCACCCTCTAAGAACATTTGCTTCTCTTTAGATATACAGCTTTCAGGCAAGACCTAACTCAAGAATTTCCTCCTTCAAGAAAATTTCCCAGATTAAACTGCCTGCTCCTCTCCTCCTTAAGCCAACATCCTTCCTTTATCACTTCACTGCTTGTACCTAATTTGGACTACATTACATACTCCTCTTTGCTCTCCAGTCATATATTTGGAATTGCATTTTTTTCATACAGTAACTATGAAGCATTTGGGAGCATCGTGGTGAGCAAAACAAAGTTCTTGCTATCATGGAGGGCTTACATTATTTGGAACTTTAACAAAGGTAAAAACAACATAGGGTATGAGAGTATAAACTTCCAGGTCAAGGATTCTAAAGCTCTTTGAGGATAGCTCTTTCCCTTGCAAACTGATAACATTTTTCAGGGAGAAAAATTTCTTCCATATGTCTCCCAGGTGAAACCTGCAACTCATGCCTTTACAAGGCCTAGGAGGGGGTGAGAACCAAGGAGCTAGGAAGGATAGATCTAAAGTCTCTCAGGGGGGTCCTACATAGTGGCATGAAATCTTCACACACCAGTTCAAACACCTATTACAATGCCCCATCCATAAGGAAACTACTCCGCAATTACTCCAATCAAGTCCTTACATCAAATCCTTCACTCCAGTCACCTTTATTAAAAGAAGTATAGTTATCAGAGACTTCGTTCTTCAAATTGTATTTCTGTATTATATGCTGTTCACGTTCATAATAAGGTAGGGCTATGTCTTCTCTTTTTGAATTATCCATGACCTAAGATCATTACTATAAACATGGATATTGTAAGATAAATATTAAAATATAACACTCAGGAATTGTTACAAGGATATTTTCCAAATAACATTAGAAAACTATAAGGATCAAGTCATTGTTTTGTCATTCATGCTTTAATTCATCCTCCTGAAGGATTTATAAAGTAAAACCAAGTTTAAATTTACTAAGAGCACACACTGAAGAATCCTAAAACTTTGTCCTTTTAAAATAGATACTTTTGTAGGGCAGGTTTTGTAAGTTGATAATTTTCACTTTTAAGGTCATGCTAGTTTCATAAATCAAACAAACTAAAACATAACCTCATTACACAGAATTGCATATCTACCCTTAAAGTATATTGTAAGGTTTTTATTTCAAAAATCAACCAATGAACTAGATACTGCCAATTATAAGTGCCATAAATGCAGTGAAAGAAACATACCTGACAGTCTCTATAATAAATAACATTTTAACTGAGAAAAAAAAAGCAGCATCTTTTCACAGATCTAAACTAAAGAGTATGATTCAATGAAAGAAATAACCATGGCCATTTTTCATTAAATAGGCATTTCTAAGCACCTGTGTACATGTATTGTGGTTCCAACAGTTCACATGGAATTTGACCGCAACAATTTAATCTCCATAATTAAAGACCTAAAAACTCGCTCTTTGGTTTCATCTATTCCCTTTCCCAGCACTTTGAACAGGCATATAGTAGTCATTCCATACATACTTGCATTAAAAAAGGAGAGCAAATATTTGAAATTATTTGTACTTTTTAATAGAGGACAATATGAATGGCCTTACTTTTACGTTCCTAATCTGGTTTATGAAACCAGCATGATCTTAACAATTTTACTGAAAACAGATCCTAGCAAGCATAGAAACTGACGAGAGCCACTCAGCATTATCAAGTTTAGATAACTCCCAACAGGATGGAGAAAATCTAATAAGCAATTCACCCATGTTCCTCCACAATTCTTGCTCTCCCTGGACTCCTAAGGGAGGTAAAACTTTTAAATTATTATTTCAAAATACCTAAAGTGGAACTAATTTGAGGCTAAATTCCAGGGGAAATTAATAAAAACTAGTAATTCTACTATGTACGGGGCATTCCAATACTACTTAGATGTCATTTAAGTCTACCAGCAAGAGAAAGGCAAAAGCTTCATTATTTGTTTAAAGCAAATATGCTTACATCATCAGTTAGGTAAGTTTTCCCATCTGTTTAAGCCGTAACCCAAGTTACTGACTATTTGAGACGGCATTTAGATAAAAATGAAATTAGGTTATCTTCTGCAACGCAAATGTCTCTCATAAAGAAGAGTGTTAAATGACTTTTGTGAATGGAAAATCTACATATACTGTTGCTTCACCTCAGCCAGTCTTGAGTGGGTGGCTCAATGAGCCAAAAGCACGCTCCTTGCGAAGTACTGGACCCTGATTGCACTCCGAAGAAAAGGTTTAGAAACAAACATTCAATTTAAAAGCACAGCAAAGCCTTCGCCTTCCTATGTGACAAGAAAGCCACAGGAACTGGGGTTTAGAAGAACAACACCGTGTCTCTTGGTTCTGCATGAGCGGGTGCGGTCTGCCGCGCAGCACAGCCTCCTCTGGGGCTGTCACAGGAAAACGGGAGCCTTGCTTTAACCGCACCAAGTGACAAAGCGCCAGCTCTCCGGGCGCGGGGGCTTCCGGCGCGACCCCGCCCTCGGTCCAGCCAAACTTCATGGCACAGACACGCAGGGCGGCCGGAAAGCTCGTACCGCTCTCCCCGCCCCTGCCACGATTCTGTAAGGTTCAGACGCACCTACCGTGGGCCCCGAAGCCACCCCCGCCAGTTTGTGGAATACACCACTCCAAAAGGGGACAAAGGAGCGAAAAAGGAACTCCCGAAGGGGGTGGTCGGCAGTAGCCAGACGCCGCAGAGCAGAACGTGGGTTAAGGGAGTGCAGTCTCCTGCAGGGGTGCGGACTCGCCGCCCCCGCCCCCAACTCAGGTACCCGCACGACACTCACCGGTGCGGAGACCCGGGAAAGGCAGGGGGCAGGGGCTCGGTTCCTTCGGAGCCCTGCACGCGTCCGGTCGGACCCCAACTTCTCTCGGCCGCTGTGATCCGCGGCAGCTGGATCGCGAGCCCAGACCGAGGGCGCTGTCTCGCCGCCGCCGCCGCCGCCGCCGAGGCGCTGCCGGCTCTGGCCGCGAGGGGGGCGGAAACTCCCGGCCCGCGGTTCACCGGCCTGGGCGGGCCCTCACCTTCCCTCCGCCTGCTGGCTCCAAGCGGCGGCTGCAACCGCGGCCAAAGCTAACACTGCAGCCGCTCGGGCTGCCGCTACCACTGTGGTCCGGCCGACAGCGCGTCGCAGCCTAATGCTGTCATCTGCCGCGTCGCCGCCTCTCCGGGCACCCAGAGCCGCCAAGATCCTTCACATTCGAGCGCCCCCTCCCCCCGCTTGCCCCGCCTCCCCGCTTGCGGGCTCCGGGCACACCCCCTTCCCGTCACGTGGCCGTGCGCGGAGGCGGAGGCGAGGGCACCTCCCCTGCCGAGCTGGCGGGAGCTCACGCGGGAGCAACTGTCAACGCCTCGCCCTGCTGGAGCGTTATCTCCACCAAGTTGATCCCGCTGTCCTGGATGGCGTCCTCGGAGTGAGAGCCCACCGCCTTCCGTCCGGCACTGGTGACCTGCGGAGACCCGGCCTTCAGGACCGGTTGTACCGGGCCCTGACTAATCTGAGGCCACTGCACAATAGAGCTCCCTGTTCAGGGCTCAGGACCCCACGCCCACTCGGAGGCCTGAACGTGAGACCTGCCTCCCCCAGCCTTGAGCTTGGCTAAAGTTTTAACTAAGCCAACGAAAATAAGGCATCGATCATGGTGTCTGGCTTGAAAGGCAGTAACTTGTTCCTATTTCTAGTAGCAGGTTAATTATGGCATTTAATTTACTGTTTTCTTCATTAGAGGTTTTTATTCTTGAGGAAAGGATGGTGTATTTCAATTATCCTGGGATGAAAATAGCCTGGCAAACTTATTTTTATTCCTAGTCATATTCAAGATCCTTCATGCCAGTTTTACAGTCGTTGAGTTTTACAATGTGTTAGGTTGGTGGCAGTTTAAAGAGATGCACAGGAATTGGCAGCTTTCCCGTGTTTAAAATAAAGCCTAATTCTTTATTTGTTCAAGCACCTTAACTTTGGACATAACCTTTGCCGTCGTTTTTAACCATGTAAGAAGGAATCCTACCCTCCTCCCCATCCTGTCGATGACAGGAAAAGATGATAAAATACTAGTCACCAAAAGAAAGTGACAATACAGAAATAGGGGAGGTGGAAAAGCAGAAAGATCTTAATGAAAACCTGCAAGTTTTTTTCTTAAGCAATTCTCATTACATTTTCTTAACACTTCAAAATCATTCTAATCAGGTAGATACTTTGAAATGGGTAAGTAAAAGAGGTAAACCTCTATAATCCTTATTAATATTTCACAGAAACTCTAAGAAGTCATGGGTTTTTAGACTCACCATTATTTTGTGTTACCCAAGAGAGAAAAGAGATACTGCCAATTGAATTATGCTATGCCACTGACTTTGTTAAAAACATCAATTCACAGATATTAAAATTGGAAAAGAGCAAGTAGGCCAAATGAGATATGGTAATGAACTGGTGTCCCAATGATGATAAAATTCTACATGTTCTGTTCTCTGAAGTCAGACTATACTTGTATTTCAATTAAATGAATTTTGTTATTTTCTGAATAACACAATTTCAGCAAAGCTATTAACTTTGGAATTTGTCAACAAATTGAAGCCTGTCTCCTATTTTCTGGAGCAGTATTTTTCAGACTCAAAAATCTATTTTTTAATGAAATAGGCTAAGATATAATGGCACATAAAATACTAGAGTGCTTTGTGAATCCTTTGTTATGAGGGAAGGTGAGAGTGTGTCCTAAATTGTGATTTAAACTATTTCTTATTGTGAGTTGCAATCAAATAGATTTGAATATCCCTAGAGTAGTGATAACATGCAAAGCATCCATCTAAGCTCTGTTTCTGTGGTGTTTTCTCTTTACTTTAGGATCTGAGACTAAAGATTAGAAAAAGGAGGCAAGTTGTTCTGCCTAATACTCTCCTGCCTCAGTTCCATTTTTTATATTGGCTGTTAAAAATATATAGTCATTTACTGAAATGGAAAGCATTGTACTGAAAGCAAGAAGGCCTACATTGCAGACTTAACTAATTAGATGTGTGACTAGATAAGTTACTCTCTGCATTTCAAGTTCTGATAAAAGTAGGGATTTGGCCTACTTGCTCTTTAAGTAATGATAATCAACCTTTTTTTTTTCAAAAGATGATATTCACATTTGAAACAAATAACCATGGATTATGCAATAAACCCAGAGTTATGCAAACTTGTCAAATTAGCTGTAACTCTTTCACCCCCACTCAGAAAAAAAATAATTTTCAGAATACAAGTGAAAGTGAAGTTATTGTAGGAAAACAAATATTTGTATATCTTTCACAATTAACTATTGCTAGTAGAAATTACTTATCAAGAATGATTTAACATATCTCACAATTGATTGCAACATAATGATATATCAGTATACTACAATTGAAAAATATATACTTTAGAGCCTTCCAAATCTAATAGTCTTTGATTCCAGCAAATGATCGCTCAATCTTGAATTTTCAACATAATCACAACATAAACAGAAACTGTAATAAGTGATTCTGCGCTACACCTGAAAAATTTCAGATAATTTCCATTTGCTGTGTTAAGACATATACCCATCATGTTTGCTACTCTTAAAATGATTTTCAGAACAACACTATAAAACTTTTTATTATAACCAATTTTAACTTCACTGAGAATTGATATCTTTTGCCTACTGTTTAATTACACATTTCTGAGAATAAGACATTCTTTTTATCTAAACCAGTTTGGCACTGACAGACATGATAATCTTTCTTGCAGACTATATTTCAAACGACCTACAAAAAGATTTGGCTTGAGTGTTTTCTCTTTGTTTAGTCTACCCAATTATACACATGTTACCAAAGAATGTTAGTGAAGATTTTAGGTTAAAATCCTTATTTTCCAGAAGAGTGAGATTGAGAGAAAACTTAAACAAAATTAAGGTATTCCAAGAGTGTCAATCAGCAAGAGAGGGGGGAGGATTGGGGCTCAGAACTGGGGAGAGGGGACCACGGGACTGTGGTGACAGTTCACGGGTGAATTGGTGGTAGGAGACCTACGGGGAATATACAATAATGTAAAAGACACAAATAAAAATAACAAAAACAAAAACAAAAAAAAACCAAAATTAAGGTATTCAACACAGTTTTGAAGACTGTGGCAGATTGTAGTGTATTCTTGGTCATGTAACCTGCTCTAGCAAGTGATTTTATAAGCAGATGTGACACATGCTAACTGCTTTAAATTTGAATGCAATGTTCAATCCAATCTCTTAGTCTTGAGCAGCCTGCCATGAGAAAAGTATGTTCCAAACAAAGAATCATAATTAAAGAATTCATGGAACAGATCTAAAACTGAACCTTCCTCTAGAATAGCATGCAGCAGCTGACCTGCAGCTACTATTATAACAAGAGTAAACATAAATGAAGTAAAACATAAATATTTGTTGTTCTACATTACAGAGGTATTTGAAATTGTTATATAGCATAGTCTCAAACATTAGCTAAAGTGAATTTGAGTCAACAGATTAGTGTTTCAAAGGTTAAATGCACTAGAGAGCAATATTTAAACTTTTGTTTAATAAAATAATAGACATCTGTAAAAGAATCAACCAGGCATTTGGTAAACAAATTTACATTAAAAAGCAATCTTTAAAAAGTCTATACATTTGCTTGCAAAATATTTGCATTTTGATTTTAAGTTTGTCTATTTAGTGTTGTTTATCTTTAAAAAATATCCTTCAAGGAAAATTTGGATAAAGTATAAAGAAGAATATAGGCTTCTGTTACTGGTTGTGGACTCAGTACCTCAACCAATGAAAAATTATGGAAAAATGTTTTTAATCTTATTAAATATAATGATAAACTAGCAAAGAGATGAGAAATTACTAGGTATAGGCAGAAACTTATGAGTGGAAAACCTAAGGTCAGCCTTTACCCCAAGGACATTTGCCAAAGCCAGTTAATATGAGCGTTGTTTTTCATGACATTAAATAAAACTCCTGACCACCCCCAACACATACTCACAATGAGAGAGAGTGCTATAGTTCCAATGATTGATTATTCTATGTGAAGATGTAGTAGAAATAAACTTGACCCTTACTTATATAAACATCCCTCCTCAAAAGTTTACAAAGAAAATTAACTGTCTTAAAAACCGGTACCTACTGTACAGGGTAGAAGAAAATTATGTCTGAGGACTGGGTGTCACAACCCAGTTTTAACACATACAGGTAACATAATTCAAAGTAATTGGGTGATGCCAAAACACCATGAGTTGGTAAATTAAGTGTGATTTTTGACTGATAATAGACTTAGACATCTAGCAGAAGCAAGTGCCAATCCTCTCTCTAGAGAAACCCATCTTCAAGTAAAGCTTAAAGAATGACTACAAATAAAATTCTGAGGAAAATATACAGCTCACATTTTAAAAATTATTATGCACAGAAGGAAATAAGATACTATTAGCATGAGAAATGGTACAAATGTAAGACAGTAGCAAGAGATTCAAAAGCATTTCAGATAATGAAATTATCAGGCATAGACTATAACTGTATATATAAAATATGAATAAAGAAATAAAAGAAATGTGTGACAATAAGTACAGAGAACTAGAAACTATAAAGAATGTCAAAATATTTGAGGAAAAAAAGAACTGAAAAAAAAGAACTGAAAGAATTGAAAAGCATAAATTATTAAATTTAAAACTTAGTGGGCAAGTTTAATGGTCTGATAATAGGACACAACAGGAGTACTATCTAATAAACTGGATGATAGTGAGGAAGAAATTATCCCAAATCCAGTAGAAAATGAAAAATATAAAAGACTTTTAAGTGACATGGAAGACTTTGTAAGAAGAGCTAAAATAAATCTAAGTATAGCTCCAGAAAAAGTAGAAAAGGGTAAATGGGACAGAGGCAATATTTGACAAGACAAAGATTAAAGACTCCAGCCCACAGTTTAGGAAGTCTAAATCCCAAGTAAATTGAAGAATAATAAATGCACACTTAGCTACATCATAGTGAAACTATAGAACACCAAAAACAAAGTAGCTGAGGGAAAAAAATACAGATTATCCTCAAAATGCCTGTTAACTGACTTTTCATCACTAATATAGAAACTAAAAGACAATGAAAGATATCTTCAATAAGATCTTCAATGGGTTAAAAGAAAATGACTGTCATCCTAGAATTCAATACCCAGTGAGAAGATCTTTGAAGAATGAGACCAAAATAAAGGGAATCAAAAGCAACATTGATTATTGATAGATTCTCACTTGTAGACAGTTTAAAGAAATGTCTTTCTGGGGGCTTCCTTGGCGGCCTAGGGGTTAGGCCTAAATGCTATCACCACTGTGGCCTAAGTGCTACCCCTGGCCAGGGAGCTAACCTACATGGCACAAAAGACATCTCCTGTCTGGCCCGCTGCTCCCCTTAGCAGTGTATTTCAGTAAAATCTGCCTGGTCTGCTCTCCACTCTGCCTCTGGTGAATCCTCTCACCTTCTGCACCTTTGGCCTACACCCCAGTTCTTCTACAAAAAGATAAATAAGTAAAATCTTTAAAAAAAAAATAAATAGCTATCAGGGTATTAAAGAAGAAAGAAAGAAATGTCTTTCTATAGAAAAAATGATTCAGAAGGAAAGGTGGTGGAGGTTAGTGAATAGGTAGAAGGGATGATTGGTTGGTTGTGAATGGTGATTGATTATTTGGCAATAGGCATAGTAAAAAATGGGGCTCCCTGGTGGCACAGCGGTTAAGCACCAGGCTGTGGAGCTGTCGGCAGCAGCGATGTGAGTTCGACACCCCGCTAGGGAGATTCCCACATGGCGCAGCAGACCTCTCCTGCCTTGCCCCCTGCTCCCCTCAGCAGTGTATTTCCGTCAATCTGCCTGTTCTGCTCCCCACTCTGTCTCTGGTGGACCCTCATCGCCCCACACCTCTGGCCTGTACCCCAGCTTGTATGAATAAATAAATAAATCTTAAAAAAAAATAGTAAGAAAATGTCATCTTGGAAACTACACAATGTGTAAACTCATGTTACTTCAATAACATGAGAAATAAAATTCAACCCCAAATAGATGTCTAAGAGTTGAGACTAATGGAAGACCATTGAAAGTGATAATTATTTTCATAAATATAGAAAAACTTTATGCAGAATAGTGAGAATTGTTAAAATTATTTTAATGGTAGCTATAGTTTTAAAAGAAAAAAATAACTCATATTGCCTAACATCAGAAAGAAGTCCAGTCAAATTCTCACCTCTATTCACTATTAAAAAGATCTCTTCAGACCAAGTATTTCCCCATTTTAGTGCTGCCTCCATCTGGTATAAGCCTCTGAAAGCCAAAACACTATAAACATTTCTTTTTTCCTCTTTTCTCATCTATATAAGCAAAACTATATTAGTATTTTCTTAGTATTCTCTTTATAAATTATTGTACTAAAGCAGCACTTTATGTATTTTCCTTCATTATGGCATCTTTATTTTAATTTTGCATAATGTACCAAGATGATTTATTAATAATCAGACTAAGAAATTAGCATATATTTAGATCATCATTTCAAGTGCTAAAAAGCAAACAATATATTTTTTCACATAACTATGAAACATTAATGATTCCCATCACAGAAGTCTAAAAATGAAAGCTCATCATAAGGAATTATATAATTATGTATTCACAGGTTAAGGACAATTAAATCTTATTCAAAAGGCCTGCCTACTCTTTCCACCCACATTACCTATTCAAAATTAGGTGCATGCTATGACTTTTAACATCTCTGGAAATAGTTAGAAATTTATGCTCAGGGTATAAAGATTGAATCTTCAGTTTTAATTCAGCTCAGATGGAATCTTAAATTTGAAATAAAATTTTAAAAAAAGAGACCCATTTCTTTCTGATAGCTACCTGAACTACATATTCCCAGTTGAAAATGTATTTTTCATTTCAATTTCAGGGGAACATATAAAAACATTGTTTATCACAATTATGTAAACAGGAAAAACAAAAACACATAATCCCTTAAATTTCCAAAGTTTTAACTATAATGCAAAGAAATTATTTTCTTGCCTAAGCTTTACTCTTTCCCTCAACCACATGAGATAATACAAAACATACTTTCATTTCTATAATACTTTCTTGATAAAACCAAACATATAATTTCACCGTAGTATATCCAAAGGACTTCTATTTCTTTATATTTTTAAACATGTAAGAGATTATGTATTACTGGTACAGATTGTTTCAGTTAACTCCCCAACTTGTATTTATACACTTTCATATAAATTAAAACCTTCTAAGAAGTCACAATTCAATTTTTATAAACCACTTTGTACATTAATTCTTTCAATTTAATGTTGATAGTTTTTACTGGGTCCAAGGCCCATCTTGTTTATGAAAAAATGTTATCAAATATCTGTAGTTGCTCCACCTCTTTCCTGAAATGAATGCAAGAGGCCTCGCCCTATCAACTAAGAATATCTCAAAACTGTCATTTCTGCAGCTCTCTGCTGGGAGTGAAGGTGCTGTACACACAGCATGATCAAGTAGCAGCCATCTATCCACCCTGTCAACAAGGACAGGTCCTATCTAGATAACTTTTATGACAAACCTCCCAAGTACTTAGTGTCTCTCTTATCCCTCCAGAACATGGGTGCACGGAGGTGACAAGGTGGAGAAAAGGCACCTACCTTGCATTCCATAAATGCCTGTCCTGTGCATTCTTAATAGGTTCATACTTCTGTTGTGGATTCTGTTGATATTCTTCCCTAGATGTTTTCAGTCAATACTTATGGGAGCCTTTTGTCTTGTATTTTTAGATGCAAAACTGAGACAGACTCCCAATTCCATTCCTCCAGTTATTTCTTTAACCTTCAGTTATTTCTTTAACATTTGATATCCCTCTAACACTCTCCTGGAAACAAACTAGAGTTAGCATACCTTTCCTTAAAACTTGTTAACTTCTTTTCAGAGATGGCCAAAGACTTCACCCCGGTGGTCCTAGGGTGATTATTTCCCACTAACTTCCTATTGTAGACAGACATCATTAGTATCTCAACCCCCTCCAATACTTACAAAAGTGGTATACCATGTGAAAACATCGATCTCAATTAGGAACAAGGGAAATTTTGGAAGAAAATACACTGTAGTCAACAAATAAAAGGAAGGGGGGGAAAGAAGGGAAATATTAGAGATTAACATATACTCACCGGGCATATCAACCAAATGCGAAGTATGGACCTTTTTTAGATTATTTTATAGAAAGACGTTAGTGAGATAATCAATATTTTAATAGTGACTGGACAGTACATTCTATTAAGGAATTACTATTATCTTAGATGTGATGTGATATGTGACTATGTTTTTTTCAAATTCATTTCTAACTCCTTGTTTAGAGACACTTACTATAGCTTAACCCTGCTTTAGACAAAAAAATAATAGTAATTAACCTTCAAAATATGACACTTTCTTTTCTAAATCTGTCGATTAGGTCCATGGAAATGTTCTCTACAACTACTGTTTGTTATTATCTACCCTTAAACAAATATAGTAATCATTTTCTCCTTATATCTGTGATTTTTTTTAGTAAAATTATTCAAATCAAAAGCAACTAATTCTATGTATTATTTGCTCTAAATCTCTATTGAGCCACCGTGAAAGGCCTGTATCATAAGACCTGTGGTAAGTAAATATGCTTGAGCATATTACCATGTTCAAATTTATATAAAGCAGTCTGCAAATAAAGATTACTGTAGAAATGCTAAGAAGCAGATGTACTGATCTCCTTGGCATTCACATGATTCAGCTACAAATAGAATTTGAACACATTCCAAATGCACAACTGTCAAATTCATAAAAAGTAGCAAAAAATGTCGTTTAGACTGCCTTGAATAGCACTGACTGTTATCTAAAAACAACAACAACAAAAGAGTCTTGTTACTGGTTTATTTCTTCAGAGCTAATATTTGACAAGAACTCAGTACTTTCATTTCGTGCATAGATATTTTTCCATCAGGTTAACAGTGATAATCTAGAAATTATTAAGAGTTAATATTACCATTTTGTTGAATGAAAATTTCAAAATTACTCTCATCAATATTATAAAGTTCATTAGTATAATTTGACTCACAGAGGTAGTATAGTGCAGAGAGTTTGAGAGCCAACACTGAAAGCAAATAGATCTCGGTTCCACTCCTAGCTCCAACATTTACAGTAGCTGTGTGACATCGCCAAGGTGGAGTTATCTCATCTATAAGGTGGAGTTAAAAAAAATCTATTTACAGAGTTATAAGAATTAAAGAACTCAAGAAATATAACCTATTATGATTATTATCTTTTATATGTGTGCAAAGGAGATTTGAGCTTTTAAAAATCATTGTTATTGAGGTAACATTGAAGAAAGGAAAAATTTTTTCAACGAGTGGTATTGGTAAAACTGGACAGTCACACGCAAAGCAATGTTGAGGTATGGTCCATCTACTAGTTTTTTGAGGTTCTTTATCATAAATGGATATTGAATTAAATGCTTTCTCTCATCTATTGATATGATAGGATTTCTATCTTTCCTTTATTTTTATGGTGAATTATATTGACTGACTTTTGGATGTATGATTCTGAATTCAGCTTGGTAAGAATTTGTTGAGGATTTTTGTATTTATATTCATCAGGGATATCAGTAATTCTCCTTTTTTGTGGTATCTTTGTCTGGTTTTGCTATCTGAGTGATATTGACCTCATGGAATGCATTTGGAAGCTTTCCTTCCTAATATTTTGGAAGAGTTTGAAGATGGGTATAGGTTTGTCTTGAAGGGTTAGTAGAACTCACTTGTGAAACTGTCTGTGTCCTGGCTTTCATTTTATTAGAAATTTTTATTACTGTTTCAATTTCCTTGCTTGTGATTAGTCTGTTCAGATTTTCTATTTCACCCTGATTCAGTCTCAGAGGACTGTAGATTTCTAAGAATTTGTCCTGTTCATCTAGGTTATTAGATTTACTAGCAGACAGTTGTTCATAGTAATAAGCTACTATTACTATCTTTGGAGAATATGACACTGTACACAATATTACTAACAGTATTTTCACTCTACTTAGTTGTAAGAAAATTACACATAGACCATACATACACTTTACCAAATTTCCATTGATACCAAGGCGTTTGCAGGGACTGATCTATTCTGAGAATTATACAAGATGGATAGACAGGCATAACCGTAGGCTATGAAGGAAGATTTACCTAAGAATCTAAACAGTCCTCAGTTCAACATCAGGACCTCGCATACCAAATGAAAGTGAAGGCATTTCTTGAATGAAGAGAAAGACTCCATTTCAAATACATTTCCAACTAGATGTCCTTTATAATACATGAATTTAACACTCTAAGCCAAACTTACTAAGTACAGTGAGTGACAGTAAAATAAAATTTATCTCTAAGAACAATGTAGTATAAAGCATATCTTCCCTTTTTCTAATTTGTTCTGGTTCACAATGTTGCTTTTTGTAGACCAGAATATCTGATTTATGATTTTTGACAGATATAAAAATGACTTTTCTGTGTTATCTATTTGAAGGATATTGGATGTAAAAACTTCATGGATTCAAGTTGATTATTTTGAGCTAGAACACTTACAGGTGATATAATATGTTTTTATACATTATCTTCCATACTATTGATTGATGTATAGTTATTGATACTTATGCTGATAACTGAAATAATGATATGACAGTCTCATTCCTTACTTTAAATATTAATGACCAGAAAGTAATTTGTAATTTGTATGACATTACTTTGATACTATATAGATATTCAGTTTCCTTCAACTTCATGCTTTAATACTTTTTGAAAACTCTTACATATGTTAATAACGTCAATAAAACTTGCAAAATAATTCAAATTCCATCACTTTCTATATCCTGACTTTCTTTAGTAAGCTAGAGTGTGCCTTCATTACCTGTATCTATTTGGTAGGAAAAATAAAAGACAATTCTTTATTTTTAGTTACTAATTTTCAAAAGAAATATTTTAGAGAGTAATACGAGCATCTGAATTTGAGTTTAGGTAAGATGAAAATTTCTTGATCATGCAGGTAGAGACTCTTAACTTTTTTAAACTTATGAAGTTGTACTTCAGGTATGGTACCATTTTGATTAAATGTATATATTTGCATATATGGGAATCAATAAAGATTTAAAAAGCTATGTAATAACTATAATATATGGATGGGGAATACAGTTGTTTTACTTTTCTGTTTTGTTTACACAGAGTTCCGACTTTCTATTATGTATTTGCTATTTTATACTAACAAAAGGTTATTTTTTAAAAAACTAATTTCCAGTGAGCCACACATAGCTTCTGAGTCATCATCATGTGGCTGATATTCCAACATGAGAGGTTACCAGGGCCCCAGCCTAGCTGATTGCTTCTACAAAGCCTCTTTTTGCTTGCTAATTTCTTTTGCTTATGCATCTAACCCATTGCTCAAAAGGTCTACTTTAGCATTGGATCCACAGTCTTTTCATTTTAGCAGTTATCACCAATTGGCAATGTCTTTGTATGTCTCTTATTTTGCCTTTGTTTGGGTAGAAATTCTATTCCTTTTTAGTTTTTGTGTGATCATATTTTCTTAGTGTTCCTCCTACCTTCTGACTCTTTACTCTCCTTTGCAAGTTTATCTTTTACTACTCTTCCTTGAATTGTTCCCAAATCCTATACACTGCCATCTTCTGTTTTGTTCCTAGAAAAGGGAGAAGAAAGTGGATCTTGTGTTCATTCTTTTTAATTTATCAAATATATATCTTTAGTTGATTCTCTCTCCTAAGCAACACAATAACATATATGTATATAGCCACTAATTATTATATTCTCCACATAGACATTTTATCGTAAACATGTCTATAACTCAAGTCATCCTCTCTCTTTATTTTTACACTAATTTTTCAATAGTTATTGAATGCTGTCTGAGAGCAAAATTATGGAAGGAACTGAATACATACTGTGATGAGTAAGACAGACTGGAAATTAAATTGAAGAAGTAAATGAAGACCAGATCCTGTAGTTTACACAGCTTGGTTAATTTCAGATTTTTTTCACAGTACCATGAAAAACCATTGAATTGTTTTTAGCAAATAAGACCCTAATCAAATTTGCTTTTTAAAAAAGATTAGTCTCTCTGCAGAGGACTAGAAGAGGATGCAATAAGCAAGGAAATAGGTTAGTGCTAAAATTAGGCAAGAGCTAAAAGTACCTAGAACAGGATGAAACTACGTTTTGCAGAAAGAATTTATACGTTTTCATGCTAGCTTGATTTGGGGTTGAGGAAAAGAGAAGATCAAGAATAACTTTCACCGGGCCTCCCTGGTGGCGCAGCGGTTGAGCGCTGTGCTGTGGAGCTGTTGGCAGCGGGCAATGCGAATTTGAAGCCCAGCCAGGGAGAATCCCACAGGGTGTGGCGGATCTCTCCTGCCTCGCCCACTGCTCCCCTCAGCAGTGTATTTCTGATCTGCCTGTTCTGTTCCCCCCTCTGTCTCTGGTGAACCCTCTCGCCACCCCATGCCTCTGGCCTGTACCCCAGCTTGTATGTAAAAATAAATAAATCTTAAAAAAAAAAAAAGAATAACTTCCACGGTCTGGCTTCAGAGGTTGGAAGAATGGTTATTTGGTTAAATAAAAGTTAAACTTTGGTTTTAAATATGTAGAGCTGAGGGGATGCCTTTAAAACAAATGGAGCAAAGCAAGGAGGGTGGGAGGAATGGAGGGAGGGAGGAAGGTTAAGATGCCTGAGACCTGCAGGCAGGAAAGTTAGATTTGTGGATGCTCAGATCTGAAGTTTTCAGGAGAGGTCTGGAAACATGGATTTGGGAATCTATCTTTTTTTTTTCCCCTGTACTCCCAACTCGATGAATTCTATCACCATTCACAGAGCTGTTCAGCTAGAAACTCAGGCCTCCTCACTTTCTTTCTACCTTCCCCTCTCCCTTTCAAAACCTAATTGTAAGATGTGAGATGTTAGACAGCTACATCTTACAACTGTAAGATGTTAGACATCTGTCCAGATGCATTTTATATCGGAGCAATGTAAAATTCAAGAAAAAACTGTTGAAAAAGCAAAACCAATTGATTCATTTATAAAACAATTCAAAGGGACTCCCATTCATGATTTATTAATAGGTAAATCCATTCCTTTCCTCAAGAATTCTCTAGTAGCTCCCAACCTCTTTCTTGATATTGTCCCCTAAAACCCAGTCCATGAAGCTTCTTTCTTCCTCTATCCTTTCTCAGTTCTCCATTTTTCGCTGAGATTTGGCTTCTCCCACAAAAAAGAATTATTCCTTTTATAAATAACAAATTGACAATAGGAGAATTTCTTTTATAGACAAGGGAGGGAAGAAAACTTGAATACCTTCTCTCTTGTTAGTAATTTGTTGCCAATTATACTATTCTGTCTATTTCCTTATAATACCTGGATCAAGTCTATGTTTCTATTGCCCCTGCTTTTGGCTAGTCCATTTTTTTTTCTACTTACAATAATTACTACTTCATTCAAAAAATATTTTCTGAAGATCTACATATCCAAGCATATGATAAGCACTACTAATATAACAGTGAAGAAGAGAAATCTCTACTCCTACAAAGCTAACATGTTTTTGTTGGTGAGAAAGAAAATAATAAAAAGACATATAAAGAAGGCAATTCCAAGAAGTATTTATAAAAGGTGATATAGTAGAGGAAGGCTGAATGTAGCAGAGCTGGATTAGCCATTAGTAGACTAAGAATTTGCTTAGGTAACCAGCAAAGATAAAATGTGTTGAGTCTACAGTTATTTTATAGTCCAGTATATAGTCTAGTTAGTCAGGGTCTGTCTAGAAAAGCAAAACTCTCATCAGATAGATGTTTTGGGAATGTGTTGACAATGGCTTTGAAACATTTGAAAGACTAGGAGAAAGTGAGGCAATTCAGTGTTTTGAGCCAGAAGAAACCACTACCGACCACACGGCTGGAAGAGTAAAGGGAAGAGGGCGTGTACCCAGAACTGGGGATTGAAGCCACCTCATGTGAGCTGAGACCTTGGAGGAGGGTAAGGCAGGAACTAGGGGGAGACACAATTATTGCCAGATACACTACCAAAAGCAGTGAGAGAGGCAGGGAACTCTCTGGCTCCTGACTTCTTTCCTTACTCTTCCTAGACTTCTGCGAGGACCCTGAGGCAGTCTGAAGTCTGGAGCTCAAACATTTTCGGACTCTTTTCAAGCAAACAAGAAAATCACCTGCTGACTACTGATAGTATTTTAAACTACGTAATATGAGAGAATGGGGTATCATCTTTTCAGTGATTGGAGACTCTAGAAACTTTACCCTGTTCTGTGAAGTATCTAGAGGTGTGTGCTATTTTAAAGAAGGTAATATTTGAGCTGAGGTTTGTTGCAAAGAAAGAGCTAGACAGGCAAAGAACTGGTCAGGGACAGAATATTCAGGCAGAGGGAATTGAATGTGGCAAAGGTCCTGAAAGACGAATGAGCCTGGTGATTTATAAGGACTTAAGGGAGCCAAGTTGGTTGAAGCATACTGAATTGATAAAGAGAATATTAGATGAGATCAGAGAGGGAGGCAGAGATCGGATCAGATCATGTTCCGATTTCCCATGATGAGATACTTGAGTGGAAGTGAAAGTCATTAATAGAGGAATATTATGACTTGATGATTTTTTTTAAAAAACAAATTTATTTTTCTATTGTTCGGCACATCAGTAAGTATTTGTTCATGATTTGTGGTTGAGTACTTCTTATTGACCATTGATTACCAGTAAACTTGTGGGGATGGAGGAGGCGATTAGGAAACATTATCACAAGAAAATGTTAGATACGTAATTTTTCTTGATATGTAAAATTTTTAAGTTTTCAGTGAAATGTAATGTCATCATAAAAGAGCCATTATAAATTTTAAAAATGACTTCAGAACATAAAAATTTTCAAAAACATCATAATGACTTATTTGTTGAGATTAGACGGAACCATCTTCTGTGTCAGTTTTTCCTACCTCACTCTTAAAATAGGAATTTGCTACTTTCAGAACTTCAGGAAAGAGTAACTTCTGTTTTTATTTCTGCCACTTTCCCATGTAGAAGAAAAAAGGAAGAATAAGCCCCTTTCTTGCCATCTTTTTAGAATCTACCTACCCACGACAGATTGTTCTGTTCTCTTCCCCTTTCTATGTAATAAACTCAAACACATGGACCTTGCCTTTTAGAGGGTGGCCTGAAGCCTAACCCATTATTCTACTGTTGATATCATTGCTCGTGAGGCAGTGATGCTGCCTAAGTTTATTTATCCTATACTACCAAATTTTCCTCCGGTGACAATCTCCCATTTGGACTTGGGGACAAGTATTAAAAGGCCTAGTGGTGGTTATACATTTAAGTCATATTGTCCAAATAGCTTTATCAGTTTAGAAGGTGTTTTTTTTTAATTTATTTGTCCGGATCCCTAGCAATTGTTTCTGAATTCAGAGGAAAGGTAAGACATATGAGCAGCTGTCACCATCTAAGACCCATTTTTAGTAGGACAACTTTACCCAAAAGTGGTTGTTTAATGAGAACCTAAATTTATTAAGGAAATGGGAATCTTGCATGATACTCCTACACCAGTGCCACACTTGAATTAAAAAGGAAAATAAGACCTTGACTACCTAACAACAAAAGAATAAAAGATGCAGAAAAAAATAAATAAGACCTTGACTATCTGACAACAAAAGAATAAAAGATGCAGAAAAAAATAAGATCTTGACTATCTGACAACAAAAGAATAAAAGATCCAGAAAAAAATAAATAAGACCTTGACTATCTGACAACAAAAGAATAAAAGATCCAGAAAAAAATAACAATATTCCAATTTCTAAGTGTTCCAAGTACTCCAGTTTGACTTGTTTTGAGTTGTTATAATGACTAAGGGCAGAGAAATATTTAATATGCAAAGTTGATAAGATTCATTTAGCATAACTATTACAGTTGAGTGCTTACTGCTTATCAAACTAGCTATTTCCAGACACTGACTAATTTAATCCTCAAAACAACTCACACAGACTAGAATGGTCTACATCATGCTGCAGCTGAAAAAAAAAATTAATGGTTTAACTGAACAGAGATTTATTTCTTATTGTAAAATGTTGGCTCTCCCCCCAAGGCAACTCTCCTCCACATCCTAGTCTAAGCTGCCACAGCCTGAGGTGCCACCGCTCTGACACGAGTCCTTTTCTAAGACTGCCCCAACAAAGGAAGAAAGACTTTGGAATTTCACATGAGCCTTTCATGGCCTCATTCTAAAATGGAGATGTCAATTCTACAATATTTTATTGGTGATAAGAGTCACATGGTCCCATGTAATTGCAAGGCTGCTGAGAAAGACAGCCCATCCACTCAGTTGGCAGGAGGGGAAGAGAATATTGATTAACACCAACAATATGTGCCATAAAGAGCTATTATTAAATCTGTTTTCTACATAGGAGAGGAAATGGAAGCCTAGTAAAGCTAAGTAACTCACTCAAGGTTACAAACAAAGTAGGTAGAAGAATCATTATGTGAACCTGCAGCACTTGTGCTCAACCTCCATCTTAGATTACCCCCAACACCACATTGGATGCTCCTCAGAAGCTAGCCACCACTGGGGATATTAATTCAATTCATTAAAATTCAGTTCAATTTAAATCAGCATACATTTACTGAAAGCTTTTGTTGTGCCAGGCATTGCAGTTGCATCTGGAGGAGGGCTGGATTATTTGACTATCTCTTCCAGCTTTGAGACTGTCAAAGAAACCAATAGGACAACTGTGAAAGTTAATTTTAGGTGTCAGCTTGAATGCACCACAGCGCCCAGATACTTTGTGAAATATCACTCTGAATGTTTTTGTGAAGATGTTTTGGGATGACATTAGCATTTAAATTGGTGGACTTTAAAGCAAATTGCTATCTAGAATGTGGGTGTGGCTCATGCAATCTGTTGAAGGCAGCCAATAAAACAAAGGCTGATCTCCTCTGGGCGATAAGGAATTATGATAAGGAGACAGTCTTTGGAACTGAACTGCAACTCTTCCCCTAAATCTCTACAATCTCATGAGCCAGTTCTTAACACAAACAGATTTCTATCTGCCCCCTCTGTATTACCCTTTCTCTCTCTCCCTGGTTTTGTTTTCCTGGAGAACCATGACTAAAACAATAACTTTAATTAGTCTCTATAAAGGAATGTTAGGAAATGACAACTTATTTAATTTTAGGTTAAGAACAAGACCCTGTACAAACTCTATTTACTTTGATCTGAGAACACTGAGTGAAATGGAATCCTAGAATAACCTACTGAGTCAAGTCAGTGTTTATTACATTTTCTATAATACTAGTCAAAAAATTCATTGATTGTAAAATTCATAGATTTTTGGAAAGAATCTTGTAGACTGTAAAAAAACAACCAAAACAATCTTCCATATATAGTCCTTAGAATATGGTTTGATCATCTATCTGCGTATGGGAATGTTCTAATCATCTTCACAAATTTAGTGTTGTGAGAATGTGTGGCTAGGTGCTAATGACCATTTTAGACAGTAGTTGTTTCTCCTACACAACTGGAAATACTAATACTCTACAATTTTAACTTGTTCTCTTGTACAAGAGCTGTTTTTGAAGTATTTAATTGCCCCCTGCTGGTCACACAATTAAGGAATTCCTAAAGACATTGATTTCTCCATATTACATGTATGACAACAAACTCCTGAAGAGATGCACTAAACTTCTTCATCAAATGAATGTACAATGGATTCCTATTGCTCATTTTAGTGATGTAATTTAACCCAGACTTGGGGTATTTATTTCTATTACCCATGGGTGTTTGAGCTCTAGGTATTTCTTTGTTTTGCTTTTAGTCCTGCAGTGAGGCTGACAGGTGTTTTGGACAGCTCAGCCTGGGCTTTGAGTAGTATCCTTTTCTGTAAGGAAAGGCAGGTGCTCTGACCTAATTCAGACTACAGCCGTTATATATTAAGAACCTCAGGCTCAAGTCAGTAATCTTTGCTGTATACCCCCACCCCTGCAGTTCTCCAACAATGCACACTCTGTCCTGGGTGACTGCTCATGTACCCCCTTATCCAGTGCAATGCTGAATCTCATGGTCCCCGATGTTGGCATGCGCCTCAGTGAGTATCTGGAGGGGGTTCTGCATTGAAGCCACTCCTTCCTCTTGTGGGTTGTGCTCCCTGTTATCACTCTAAACAAAGTTCTATTGAAGTTTTTCCTGCCTCTTTCCACTGGACCAATGCTGCTAGTGTGCTCTGTGGTTGTTCATTGTTCCTTGCGTGTGTGTGTTTTTTAACTATTTTACAGCAGTTTGGTTGTGATTATCTGGAGGAGATGAGCCTGGTTCTGCACTTTACTGCCCTCTTGCTGGACTGCAGACATTTCCAGGGTTTGATATCTACTTCGTCATCTATAACAAGAAGTAAAATTGACCTCAAGAAACTATACAATTTTAAGCATAATTTGATCTGTCTTGATGTATGTACAACCGTGAAAATAGCACTACAGTTTATATGGTGAACATCTTTATTACCCCCAGGAGCTTCTTCGTGCCATTTTACAATTGTTCCCTCATGTCTCCTGCCCCTCCCAATCTCATGTATCTTATGATATGCTTCCTGTCACTATAGGTTAGTGTGCATTTTCCAGAGAAGTACAGAAATTATAAGCTTACTGGTTTAGGAGACTAAAATGAGATATGAAAAACTTAAGTTCCTTTTAAATATTAAAAAAAAAAAAAGGTTGAGATTCCCTCCCTTAAAGCCCGAGGCAGCAGCGCAATGCAGTGGTTACAGACCTTAATTGTGGAGTCGGCAATCATGAGTTTGGGTCTTAGCTCTGTCATTTACTAGCTGTGTGACCTTGGGCAAGTTACGCAATCTCCTTACATTTAACAGTTTTCCCATACTTAGGGGAAAGGATAATAACAGCATCTATCCTCATAAAGATGCTTGAAAGAGCATCCAAAGCAATTACCTCCATGCTAGGTCTGTACTTACGCCTGACCAATGGGGGCCATCTATCTTCAGACATTTCAAAGAACACCAACCCAATTTTAAGAAAAGAAAATGAGAACTCTGAGCCTGCAGTCAGCATTCATTTCTGATAGCAAAAACTCATTATAACTGAATTGCATGATAAAAGCTCTTAAGAATTATGAAATTGTCAAATTCACAAGGGTAGATATAAGTTTTAATTGTGAATTTTTGTTGAGAGCTCAAATTTTTTTCTTAACAAATATTTTAAGTTGTTTTCATGGACATGATGGATTTAAGTGACTACTTTTTAAGACAATGCCTAAGTCTGAATAACTGGAGTTGGTCTATCATTCTTTCAGGTAAAAATGGTGTCCACATAAAAAGTGGCTTGTTCAACTCACAACATAAATCCTTTTCTGCTAACAACCATTGTGTTTTAGTAATAGGAACACTTTTTGCATTTTGTCTCAGAATTTAAAGAAAAAATGTTCATATTCTATGAAATGGTCGCTACATTTTATACAGCATATTCTTAAATGAAACTCACTCTCACACACACCACTCCTCCCCACCCCCACGAGCATGCAGCAAAGAAGAATGCAATGATTAGTTCAGTTTGGTATCACTTCCTTGATTTCTGTTAAGGCACCGGAAATTTCACCCACCACTTGCCTTTGTACCACAGAAAAAATGTCAACACCATGAGAAAGACTATGATGTCTTAATATTATTGTGAAAATCGTTTTGACCATGCAGACACTTGAAGGTTCTGAGAGACTTTGTGGGGGCTACTGTTCACATATATTGAGAACCACTGGTCAAGAGGAAACTTAAGAGGTAGCCTTTGATTTTTTTCAGATTATTTGCCCCTCTTTGAAGAGTCTGTGCTGTTTTAACCAATATGGGCCTAACTGCTCTCTCACAAACATTGTCTGCTAGATGATAATCATGACTTGTCATATTCTATTCTTTGGTTCTAGCTCAGTTCCCTGTTTCTAATCCTCTTTTCTTGCCAACGATTCCCTGCTCTATTTTTATCTACTTAATCACACCCCACAATAACCTTTAATTTTTAATCTTATCTCCAGGAATCAACCTAGACTTTGGTGTAGAATTTTATTTCATCCATTACTTCACTCAAACCTTGATGGATTGGTTGAGCCAACATTTTCTGCAAATCTATATGACTTTCTAGAAAAAATTTCTCACTTTTGGTCTTAAAGAGTAACATGTTTTGGACAGGTAAAACAAGAGTGTAGGCTTTTCAAAGTATAAGAAATAATAGATTTCAGATTAAAATAAAGTAGGGGAACTGCTTAGAGAAAGGCAAAAAAGGATGCATATAATAAAGTGGTTAAATACAAGCCAGAAAGGCAGGATAGGGTGAGCTTGTGGGAGGTGCTGAATGCCTGGAGTTAATCTGATAAGCAGAGGGAAACCATTGGAAATGTCTGCGCAAAGGCAAAGGTAATTGAAACATAATATCAAAGTTTGCTTAAGATTTATTTGGCAAATACATATCTAAATAATTTGGTGGAAAAAGGAGACTTGAAACAAGAAGATCAGGGTAGGGAGCTGAACTAGAGTGGTGGCCTCAGCAATGGCAATGGATGGAAACAGATTTTTGAGAACAATGAAATAAAATTTGTAGGTAGTGATTGGAAAGGGAGAAGGTTTTCAGAAATGATTCAAGTTTTAAGCTCGAATTACTGGGAGATTGGGAATGGCATTAAAAAGAACCAGGAAGTCAGAAAAAGGAACAATTTGTTGAGGCAATATGAGTTCAGCTCACCACTTACTAGGCTAGACTCAAAGGAGAACTATTTAATTTTAAGCACAAGACCTGGAACTTAATAGATACTAGAAGTCTGTGGTTGGTGTCATACAGGCCTTATGATGTTCTCTGCAATGCAAATATAAAGGAGAAAATAAAAAATGCAGTCAGTATTTTAATCTTTGCAGTTTTTCTCTAGATAACTATAGCAGGAATCTGTGGTCCATATATATACAGTCCTTATAAAGTGACAACTCTCACTGAAGGATGTGTGTTAGTTACTATGCTAAATTTCATGTCTATGAATCCTCACAATAGCTCTTGGCTATTATCTGGATTTTTCATAAGGGAAATCAAGATGGAAATAAGTTAAAGAAATTAATGGAATGACAGAAATCCAAACGCTCTGTGTGTGTGTATCTGTGTGTGTGTGTGTGTGTGTGTGTGTGTGTGTGTGTAGTCAATGGAGGAGGAATATGTGCTTTAAGACCTTCTTCCTGCTTTATTTTTATAGGGACTTGAGAGGTATAAGTTTTGTTTGTCTGGTGACTCAGAAATAGTCCTTCTGATGTTTCTTGGAGAGCAGTCTGCTATCTTACATTTGCTTCCAGTTATATTGCCTTAAGGACAGCATGGTCTTTACATTCAGTTTCCCATCATGTCATCTTCTAAAAGTCTCCTCTAAAAAGAAAACTATAGGATCCCCTGGTGGCCTAGGGATTAAATCTCAGCGATATCACCTTGATGGCCTGAGTTCGACCACCCACATGGTGCCCCAGGCTTCTCCTGTTTCACCCACTGCATCCCTTAGCAGTGTATGTCAGTAGATACACCTGTACTGCTCCCTACTCTGTCTCTGGTGAATACTCTTACTCCTGGCACCTCTGGTCTACTCTCTAGTTCTATGCAAAAATAAATAAACTGTTTTTTAAAAAACCCTGCAAAACATTTTTAAAAATAAAAAGAAAACTATAAAACTCAAATAACATTTCCTAAAAACTTACATGGTCTCTAAAATTTGGGACCATGTATTTTAAAGGTTTTTTTTTTTTTTCCGACAAGTGTTTCATGATATGCTTTGTAATTTTTTTAAGTTGGTGGAATGAAGAGAAAAAAAGAGATGTGTGCATGGTATAATGGTAAACTAGATTTCTGGGGGAAAATCTCTAAGAATCTCTTTAAATTTTTTTATTAATTTCTTTAATATAAATCATCCCACCACGGATATTCTAAACTATCAATCTGAAATCACTAAACATAGAATTAGGAAGTTGTGTGTGCAGCTGACTCTTGTGAGCCTTTATATGCCAGTGACACACCCACTTTCTACCAAAGAGCCAAAAGACTACATCTTTCCTGATGTAGTTCCCAGAAAATCCAGTTTTGAAATTACACTTGTTTGTAATACTTTATAAAACCAAAGATTCTTTTTATAAACCTATTCAGTGCTGCACTCTTTGATGTGATTTAGGTGCAAACGTGGCAATCAATTTTGCCTACTGAGAAACAGAGAGAGAGATGTGAAGGTTAGTAGACAATATTCCAAAGATTTGTTTCACTCAATTTGTCAGTAATGTTTCTGTTTCACTGGCTGAGTCTACAGAACTCTCCATGACAGTCCACCAGATGGCAGGCAGCAACCTCACTAATAAGGAAAATCTTTGTTTCTGCAACACTGAACAATAATTTTTGAAGATGCTGATGGAAATAAAGTGTTTGTTAAACAACAAATGCAGGAGCACATCTGTACTCATATTTTTACCCATCTAGCTCACACCTGCCTAGTGGGTTCCAGAGGGCTCTATTCATCTGAATTTTAACATGACAAGAAATAAACTTCTGATCTCTTCTTCCCTACTGGCCACCCCGCCCCTCAATCCCACTTCTCTTTCAGCCTTTCCTTCCAGCATGCCGTCCAGAAAAGTGGAGATCATCCTTGATAATTCCATTTTTCTTACTTCCATTTCAAATCTGCCATCAAATCCTATTGATCCTCATCTGTCATCTTAGGATAGCCACCACTGTCTCCTATCTTGTCTCCCATTCTTCCAGCTCTCTATATAGCAGATATAGCATTGTTTTAAAAAATATAAATTAGAACATGTTGTTCTGCTTAAATCCTTCAATAACTTCATCAACTTAATTTTTTTTCTTTTTCTTTTATTGAACTATTTCCCCACCACTAAAGTCACTAAGTTTTCTGCTTTACCAGGAGGTGCTGGGTTGATGGTGATTCCCTGGAATTTGCAAGAGCCAGATGGTGCAAATGGAGAAGCCCCTCATCCTTCTGTCCATTTAAAGTCTTACGTTTGAAATAATTATGAAAGTTCTGGAAAGTCGTTTCCAGATCTGAAGACAGAAACAGTGCAGGGAAGAGCTTTTTTAGGTGAATAGAGTCAAGTTACAGATGGTCAGGTTGGTGGACTTAGGCATGTGACCCAGGTGTGTGAAGATGTAGAAGAGAAGCCAGAAGTGCTGACTGAAATTCCAATGCCAACTTGTAAAAATTGACAGTTTTTACCAGTAACATAAATGGAAAATATGTTTGTCTCATTAAAGAAGTAACATTTTTATCTGGAAAAAAAAAAGATATCAAATCACCCATGTTATTTAATCTATGGTTAAAATCATCACTGTGAGCACCAATTTTATTTCACCCAGTTTTAAGTAACCTTGACTACATTGCATGAAGTCTTAAAAATTCAGTCTCGATATTATTTCTACACCAAAAAATGGTAAATTTTAAAATAATTATGTTTTTATTGCTTATTGTAGCAAAGTGTCAGAATGAACTGGTAAATACAAGGAGATAAAAGGCAAAGTCATAAAGTGCAGGATCCCACTGGATAGAGATACTTGACTCTTAGTGCACCTGTAGATGTTCTCACCAGAAAACAAGCAGTTACTCTGGTGTCCTCGGGATCATAATTTACTTGGCACCTCCCTTAGGAAATTCATCTGCTTGATACCTTACGGATATTAAAGGGAGAACTTAGGATCTTATTTTGAAGGACATTAAAGTCTCAAGAGAAATTGTGAACTTTGTACTGACGATTAGATCTGAAGACATTAGTGCTTCTGAGTAGAAAATGTTGAACTAAATCAGTCTCTTGGATGGATTCTTCAGTGTTCTGTTTATATTTGTGTAACAAGCCGCCTCAACTCAGTAACATAAAAAAAAGTTTATTATTTATTTTTTTATTATTCTCTCTCTTGGTTCTGGGAACTGATGAGCTTTGCTAAGTCCAGTCTCTTGTCTGTTTGTGGTCAGACTGTGGTTGAGGATGGAATCATCTTGAGTCTTCCTAATCCACCTGTGTACAGGAGGATATGGGCTGTTGGCTGGGACCTGTGGGAGTGGAGGGGGTGATGGGTGGGAAGATTTTGGCTAGAACATGTACCCATGTCTTTATCTATGGCTTGGGCTTTGCACTATAACAGATTGGCATAAAGATCTAGTCATCTTGGTGTAAATGGGACTGTTCTGAAGAGTCATGCCAGCTCTAGCATGCCCTGTGGCACCATTCAATACTGCCACTGGGATTGCATTAAAGCTCAACTTCTCCCTCTGTACACTCTGTTTCCTCACCTCTTCTCTTCCCTTCCCTCTTTTCTCCCCTGCCCTTCCCTCCCCTTCTCGTCCACAGTTGCAAATACCAAGATACTCCTTAATGAATGCCACGCACACTAACTCAGTCTTAGAGTTGCCCCTGGGGGAGCCAGTTTGCAACAACATGGGAACTATAAATTCAGTAGGGAAGGCTAGCTAGTGGGAGCTAAATGAGCTATAAACATATGAAACCAGTCAATGTTGGTGCCAGAATTTCCATTTGGGTGCACTGGGCCATTCTCTTGTGTATATGTTTGGAGACATTGGGGGTAGGAGAAATTCATTATGGGAAATATTTTGAAGTTCCTTGTGTACAAGTACACTATGACTTATATCAAATATTTACTTGTGGAGTGTGTCTTGATAGCTAATGGAGATAAAGGGATAAAAATAGAAGTTCCTGTATGCACAAACATATTCCCCACCCTCCACCTTTAGGATAGCCATCTAAGATTGGTTGAAAGAGTTGTGGCATTCTCTAGAAATTTGTTAAGAACTGAGATACCTAGCACCTTCATTGGTGTTCTGTAGAGAAAACATTGATGTATGAATCAGGAAAATAAATTATAGTGGCAGAACAAGAGCCTGCAGGGCTGAGCTGATGGAAGGAATAGGAACCAGGGTCCTCACTGCCTCGCTTAAGATTGACTTGTTAGAAGATTCACATAATGACTTTAAGAAGTGTATAGGAAATTGGAAATCAATCAAAACTGATAACTTCAAAACCCGTTTTCTCTCAAATATTAGCATGACTTACTCCATTTCTTCTAGACTTTCTTCAGGAATCATCTTCTCAAAGAGCTTTCCATGAGCATTCATGCTGCTTAAACTAGCACCACTTTCATGCTCCACCTTTATACTTCTTTTGTTTTGCTTTATATTGCTTATTACCTGACATAATTTTATATATTTACTCATTTATTATCTCTCCCATTAGAATGAAATCTATGGAAGGAGAAAGAATTTATCTATTTTGTTAAATTATGCCAAGCACCAAGCAGTAGCATAAACCTAATAGATATTTGTTGATTGAATGAATGAATGAGCATTTTCTTGAATAATCAGCTTTTCTCCAATTCTCTACATTCAATTAGAAATTCCAAATTCTTGCAGAGATGGAAAATGCAGGCAACAGCACCTTTTACTGAATATTTCATATTGCAAAATTAAGAAAATAGATTGCTATCATAAAACAGGTAGAAGAAAACTGAGTATTCTGATAAAAAAAAATCCATACTCAAATTTTAGTAAATTGAAGAATCATTTTCCCTTGGTCTTCCTCATAAAAGGAGATACAGTCATTTCCTCTTAGAATTTATTCACTTGAAAACATACTTTTAATTTTTTGGTGGAAATTTAATGTGGGTTAGAATTACACATTAGCATTTGAACTTGCTCTTTCAAAATTGGTTGAAATGGGAACACTAACTTATTTGGGTGGTGATGTCAATGTTGTCCTTAAAACACTGAATACACAAATAAGTATTGATAATAAGCCAAAAATGTATTGATTCAGAGTATGTTTCCAATACAGTAGGGTGACTTTTATACATGAAAGGTATAAATGCAATCACTTGACCCATTTTGCAAAAAATTTGCCTGTGAGTTGGAGAGGCATCCAGAGAAAATAGGGTGTGCCCAATTCACCAGTTTCCTAGGAACTACCCTCTTTCTCCATATTCTGGGAATTCGGAGCTCACTTTTCCAATCCATATAAAGATACTCTTCCTAAATTATGATACTCTTCTCCCCTATAAGGAATAGACACTCATCCAGGGGACTGGATCAATGAGACTCTTTCCCTGGAGATTGGAATCATGACCAAAGATTTCAACTGTCTTATACAGAGGAGATACACTTAGGAAGGAAATTGTTGTTGGCAATATTTTCTGCCCTGTGGACTACAGAACAGAGACAGCCAGTGTACAGGGTGAGAGAAGAATGGAAGCTTAGAAGAGAAACAGAGAACAGAGACATAGAGCCTCATATTTCCCAGTAGAGTTCATGGTCTTGGTTCCAGTTGACTACCAAGGTCCTACTGCATCTCTACCCCTGAATTCTGGGTGACAACTTCCTTCCTTATAATATATTCCTTTTATCCCCCTTCATGCAGTTCAGATGAGTTGTTATCAATTGCCACCAAAAGTTTTAACATACTTTTCTTTAGTTTAGTTTTAGACTTATTAGGTCTCTCTCTCTAATTGCCCTCTGAAAATTATCAGAAAAGAAAAAAGAGGTGTTTGTTCTCCCTTTACAGAGAAGTATACAGTTTCAGCAGCTTAAAGATATTTTTCATAAAGGGTTGAATCATAGCATGTGTTCACAAAAGTACCAGTCTTAGTTTTCTGTTCAATTTGCTTGTAAAAATGTATACTCCTGTGCTGATTTCTGTTATTGAAAAACTCTCTTTGAAAGATATCTGTACAAAAGAGTGTTTTAAAGACAAACAGATTTGAGCAGAGATTGTTCCTATGTCTCCTTAAGTTTCCTATGACTTCTAACAGGCTGCAATTCTAGTTGGCTATCTTAATAATTCACTTTTTAGTGGTTTTATTAAAATAGATGTCTCTACTTTTTGAAAGGTAATTAGATGTTTGTGAGATTCCTTTGTTAAGCCAGAAGAAGTCTTAGAATGTCTGTTTCTTCCTTTGTGCATAAATGAATAGCACATCCACAATTCGTAGCTTCTTTATTCAAAGAACTAGGTGAGAGCTTTTGTCTCAGTAACTGGGATTAGTCAGGGTTGCAACTACTTCCCATTTCAAACCCATTTATTAACTGATCCCTAATGTGGGTGAAATACTTGAATACTATTGGCTTTTATTTCCTATTACTTTCCCAAACAATACCAACAGATGAGGGTTTCGGTAGTGTAAACTTACTACTTACCAGGCTCCTAGGAAACTGAACAGGAGTGCTACTTCAAGGAAAAATAATCTGATTTTTGTGGTTTCTCAGGGAAACAGAGCACTCCCTATAAAATCGTTTTGTGAAGAAATTTGGTAGCATGTCCAAATAATGTTGATCATACCTGATGTCTTGATTAGTGTCTCCTAAATTTTATAAATGTAACTTTTTCTAGAGTTTATTTAATACATAGTCCAGATATGGACAACACAAAATGAAGAAGAGGGTTATCAAGTTGCTGGTGAATTGGGGCCTTATATCTTTGATGAAACTGGTCCAGGGTACCCCTTAAAAAATGGATCATCGAATTGTTCATTTTTCTTTTTTGGACCATATTTGTCTAAACAATGGATTTTGCTTTGAATTTTCATTATTACTCTTGGTCCATATTGAATCATCTACTTATAACTTCTCAGCCTGACAATTAAGGCACAAAACTATTCTAATGCAGATGGCCCCTGACTTATTATGGTTTAACTTACGGCTGTTCACTTTATGATGGTGCAAAAGCCTTATGTACTCAGTCAAAACCATACTTCAAATTTTGAACTTTGATCTGTTCCCAGATTAGTGAACTATAGTGTGTTATTCTGGTGAAACTGGACTGTGACAGAGAGTAACTCCCAGTCAGTCTCACGATCACAAGGGTAAATAACTGATACTCTATACGGTAGTGTACTGACAGCATTTTTAGATATTGTTTTCTGTTTTCAATGCATCAGACTTTCTTCAGCCCACTCTGTTTTCAGTGGTGTATGTACATTAATGATGAGAACAGATACAACCATTCTAGTTTTCACCTTTAGTACAGTACTCAATAAATTGCATGATAGTCAATATTTTATTATAAGATGGGCTTTATGCTATATTATTATTCCCAACTGTAACCTAATGAGCATATGTAAGGTAGGTGTAGCAGATTGACTTTTGACTTATAATGGTTTCAATATACAATGGGATTATCTTTCAAGGTGCACCTGTACATGTGGGGATACCCTAAGACCCACATTATATACACAAAAGTAATCTGATTCAAAACTCTAACTTCTGGGCCTCCCCGGTGGCGCAGCGGTTAAGTGCTGCACTGTGGAGCTGTCGGCAGTGGCGACGTGAGTTCAATGCCTGGCCAGGGAGAATCCCACATGGTGCGGCAGACCTCTCCTGCCTCGCCCTCTGCTCCCCTCAGCAGTGTATTTCTTATCTGCCTGTTCTGCTACCCGCTCTGTCTCTGGTGAACCATCTCGCCGCCCCACGCCTCTGGCCTGTACCCCAGCTTGTATGTATAAATAAAAAACAAAACAAAACAAAACAAAAAACAAAACTCTAACTTCTTTATTTTCTTCCTGTTCACACGGAAAACTCACTTGTCCTGATTTAGGGAGTGAGATTTTACTTCTTCATTGTATTTCTAGCTTAACTGTTGGGCTTAGAACTAAATTTATTTTATGGAAGTTTAGATTCTCCTTTATGTTTATATCCTGCTAATCTTTCACTCATTGCACCTCTTATTAACCAGTCCCTCTTTTCTTGGGCATGTAGGCTATAGATAATTCTCTTGAATTTTTTTTCGGTATTAAATAGAATTTCCCAACTTTTGAATTCTCAAGGTCATATAGTCAGTAGATGAGGGGGTCAGAATTAAAACCATGTGGCCTCCTTTTAGAGTTTGGTATCTTAGTCACTGTAGTATATCTACTAAAAAATGAACATGGATGGGGAGGAGGCAAAGAATTAAGAAGAGAGCAGTTCCAATGCAGGTCAAACACCAGTTCAAGGACTCTCTTAAGAGAAGGGGTGGGATAATATGGTCAGAGTGGCTTTAAAAACAAAACAAAATCATGGGAAGAATGGATACAGATTTAGTTCCCTTGCTGTCTTGTAGTAAGTATTCATCATGGTATACTATGAACCTTACTATTAATTCCAAGTCTTCATACTTCTTTCCTGCAGGACCTTTGGGTGCTGAGGAAGATGGAATTCCTATGTAGCCTATTTTTCCAAAGTTCCCAAGATAAGTCAAGAAGATTGGCAACCCCTCCCCACCTGGCTTACATCCCATACATGTGCTTAATTGCATATGCACACATGTATCCATTTTCTACATGACATATACTATGATTAGCTCTTCAAAAGTTACAAGTGCAAACTTCTCTTGTTTTCAGTTCTTCCCATCTCATGTCTTCCCAGTCCTTGTTAACTTTTTTCCAGGCTTCTTATTTACCTTTTCCAGTTACATTTGCTATGTAACAAACCACCTTCAACTTATGCTGTCAAAGAACAATCATGTTATTATTATTTATGGCTTCTACGGGTCAAACTCAGGGCACTCTCATGCTGGTGAAGTCGGATAATGACTGAAGCTGTAGCAGCAGATGGGAGCAGGAAGCATGGAAGAGTAAGCAGCCAGGCTGGATGGGGATTCCTCTCTTTGTTGTCTCAGGGTTTCCCCACATGGCCTTTCTGCATGAGTTACTTTGGGCCATCTCACAGCATGATATCTTCAGGATTTTTGGATTTAGGATGATTTCAAGATTTATTTGGCAATTCAATACTACAAAAGAGAATGTTTCAGCCAGGAAGACAGAAGTTGAATCACCTTCAGTGATTTAGCTTCAGTCATAGTGTCACTGCCACTGTACACTGCTGAATAATCAACAAGTCACAAGCCTACCCATGTCTGCTATCCCACTGCTTTCTGCCACTCAGTTAATACTTAGTTAATAATAGAAGCATAGTCCCTAAGAAACCTCTAAAGTCATCTAGCTAGTACGATCTTCTATCTGATGCTAGGGCTAATTATTCTGTAAATTGTTTTCCTATTATTTACATTGACTTTTGCTTCAAATTTTTTTATAGGCAACAACCTTTTTTTTTTGCATTACATAATGACTTATATTGGGATTCATTTTATCTTCTAATTATTTAAATTTTTTGGACAATTTTATTAATTAAAAAATTGTTTTTACATTTATTTATTTTTAATTTATATCCTTTACACTATTGTGTACCCCCCCATAGGCTTCCCACCACCAATTCCCCCTGAACCATCACCATAGTACCTTGTGTTCTTTCCCTCTCCCCACCCCAGAATGTCTCTTATTTATGGATGCCTGCTAGTTTTGTTTTTGTTTTTGTTTTTTGTGTTATTTTCTACTCCTGATCTCTGATTTGGGTCCCCTATATTCCTCCTATAAATGAAACCATTCGATATTTTTCTTCTTCTTTCTGGCTTATTTTGCTGAGCATGATTCTTTCTAGCTCCATCCATGTTGCTGCGAATTGCATGAGTTTGTCATTTTTGATTGCTGATTAGTATTCCACTATGTATTTGCATCAATTTTGGGGGATTTGGGTTGTTTCCATATCTTAGCTATTGTAAATAGTGCTGCAATAAACATAAGTGTCCATGTGTCCTTTTGGATTAATGTTTTTGTGTCCTTTGGGTATATTCCTAGGAGTGGAATTGTTGGGTCATATGGAAGTTCCATTTTTAGCTGTTTGAGGAACTGCATACAACTTTCCATAGAGTTTGGACTAGTTTGCATTCCCACTAACAGTGTAGGAGCATTCCTTTTCCTCTACATCCTTGCCAACATTTATTGCTTCCTGTTTTTTTAATATGCCATTCTTGCTGGTGTAAGGTGGTATCTCACTGTGGTTTTATTTGCATTTCCCCAATTATGAGGGATGATGAACATTTTTTCATATGTCTGCTTGCCATTAGCATTTCTTCTTTGGAAAAGGGTCTTTGAAATTCTTCTGCCCATTTCTTGACTGGGTTTTTTGCTTTGTTTTTGTTCAGTCATGTGAGTTCTTTGTAGAGTTTTGTGATCAGTCCCTTGTCTGTTGTATGGAGTGCAAAGATGTTCTCCCAGTCAGTAAGTTGTCTCTTTGTTTTGGTTAATGTCTCTTTTGCTGTACAGATTTTGCTTCAAATTTCAGTCTACTTTAAAAAGTGTGAACTCTTTTCTTCTTTGTAGAAGTGCCTTTTTAGCTCTTCTGCCCATTCTTTAACTGGATTATTGGTTTTGTTTTTGTTGAGTTGTGTGAGTTCCTTGTAAATTTTTGTTATCAATCCTTTATTGGTTGTATTGTGTGCAAAGATCTTTTCCCAGTTGGTAGGGTGTCTGTTAATGTCTCTTTTGCTGTACAGAAGCTTTTTATTTTGATGTAATCCCATCTGTTTATCTTGTCCTTCACTTCCTTCACTTCGGGGGATGTATCTTTAAAGATTTTGCTGAGATGTATGTCGTGTAGAGTTTTGCCTGTATTTTCCTCTATAAATTTTATGGTTTCAGGTCTTACGTCCAGGTCTTTTATCCATTTTGAGTTGGCTTTTGTGCAGGGTGTGAGGTAGTAGTCTAGCTTCATTTTTTTGCATGTAGCTGTCCAGTTTTCCCAGCACCATTTATTGAATAGACTGTCCTTATTCCACTGCATTTTCTTTGCTCCTTTCTCAAATATTAGTTGTTCATATATATGCGGCTTTAATTCTGGGCATTCTATTCGGTTCCATTGGTCTTTGTGTCTGTTTTTGTTCCAGTACCATGCTGTTTTAATTATTACAGCTTTGTAGTATAGTTTGAAATCAGGGAGTGAAAGTCCTCCGTTTTTCTTTTTAGTCAGGACGGCTTTAGCTATGCAAGGTTTTTTGTGGTTCCATATGAATTTCATCAGCATTCGATCTATTTCTTTGAAGAATGTCATTGAGATTTTTATTGGAATAGCATTGAATCTGTAAATTGCTTTTGGTAGGATTGCCATTTTGATAATGTTAATCCTTCCAATCCATGAGCAGGGGATGTCTTTTCATCTTCTTGTGTCTTCTTTTATTTCTTTCAACAGTGTTTTAAAGTTTTCTTTGTACAAGTCCTTTACGTCTTTTGTTAGATTTATTTGCAGATATTTGATTTTTTTTGTTTCGATTTTGAAGGGGATGGATTTCTTAATTTCTTCTTCTTCAGATTGGGTGTTTGCATATAGGAAGGCTACTGATTTTTGTGTGTTGATTTGGCCAATAGGTACATGAAAAAATGTTCAACATCACTTATAATCAAGGAAATGCAAATAGAAACCACAAGGAGATACCACCTCACACCTGTGAGGATGGCACACATTAAAAATACAGGCAACAACAAATGCTGGAAAGGATATGGAGAAAAAGAAACTCTTCTACTCTGCTGGTGGGAATGCGAACTGGTCCAACCACTATGGAAAGCTGTATGGCGATTCCTCAAACTGCTAAAAATGGAGTTTCCATACGACCCAGCAATACCACTTCTGGGAATCTACCCTAAGGACACAAAAACACTAATCCAAAAGGACACATGCACCCATATGTTCATTGCAGCATTGTTTACAATAGCAAAGGTATGGAAGCAACCCAGATATCCAAAAATAGATGATTGGATCATGAAGATGTGGTGCATATACACAATGGAAAACTACTCAGCATTCAAAGAAGATAAACACATGCAATTTGCAGCGACATGGATGGAATTAGAGGGGATCATACTCAGTGAAATAAGCCAGA